>VYZT01028751.1:0-53050 GCA_013400735.1 Pomatostomus ruficeps | reverse complement strand
TCGCTGGTGGGGGCGGCCGCGGGGCAGCGCGGCGCAGACAGTGACCGTGTGTCTTGTTTTTGCTGTCCCTTCCCCTGCCCCCGCCCCGCAGAACCCACGGGCAAGGAGGAGAAGGAGCTGGAGCTCAGCGACCTGGAAGACTTGGACGCCGCCGAGTCGGAGAGCTCGGAGTGCGAGCTGAGGCGGCCCTTCCCGCACCCGCTCCCGCATCCACACCCGCTCCCGCTGCCGGGCGGCAGCCACCCGCCGCGGGCCGCCGAGCCCTCCTCCAAGATGCCGCCGCCGGGCGCCGCCGGGGAGGAGGAGGAGGAGGAGGAGGAGGCGGCGGCAGAGCGGGCGCGGAGCTGCCTGAAGACGGCGGCGGAGGAGTGCGGCCCCGACCCGCTGGGCGCTCGGCAGCGCGGCTGCGAGTCCAAGATGTGCTTCCAGCAGGGGCAGCAGTTGCTGGAGGCGAAGCCCAGGATTTGGTCCCTGGCGCACACTGCCACCTCCCTCAACCAGGCCGAATACCCCTCCTGCATGCTGAAGCGGCCGGGGGGCTCTGCCGCCGCCGCCTCTCCCGCCCCTGTTAGCGTCATCGACAGGCACCAGGATTCGCCGGTCACCAACCTCAGGAACTGGGTGGACGGGGTGTTTCACGACCCCCTGTTCAGGCACAGTACTTTAAACCAAGCCCTGAGCAACACAACAGTTTCCTGGGCTACCACCAAAGGAGCCATTCTGGAAACGGGCGCCTTGGGACGCGCGGTGGGGAACGGCGCCAATGTGCTCAAGGGGCAGCTCTCAAACCTGGCCCACCATGACTCAAACAAAGAGTTTCTGGCGTTTCCCAAATCAGGAAGCAAAATGTTTTGTTCCTAACAGGCCCGCCGAGGGGCAAAGGACTTTCTAACGCTTGAAGAGTCAGCTACACTGAAAAGAGACTTGCAAGAGTTTAAATTTAAATATAAAACTTTTTCTTCTTTTTTTTTTTTTAAACCAACAACGTAAACGAGGATTTAAAGTTCAGTTTGCTCAGTTCAACGGAAAGACTTTGCTCATTGCTATTCTGAACATTTTCTCCTGGCTGCGACTTTAAGGGATCAATGTCGTGAAAGTTATTTAATTCCATGTCCAAAAAGCACGTACGATAGTGTAGACCTACTTTTAAAGTTTACATCCGAAAGTTTACAAACGGGAAATTTTAATTCAGATTTAATTTAAGGCATGCCGACATTAGTTATAAAGACTTTTCGAGAGTTTTTCCTCCTGATTTCCTTGTTAGCATATAATTCACAAACAGCACTTCTACTAAGTTTACACCTACTGCACAAATTTATCTTGACAAAAAAAAAAGAGAATATGTTAAAAGGTATGCTCACTCCAATAAATTGTCTGTTTCAGAGGTAACACAAGTGGTGGCGTTTTGCATTGGGCAACAAACAACTTTTATGTTTCAAATTCCCCCTCGGAGCCGGTCCCGGTAATTCCAAGGACTGTCAACAGGCTGCCGGGAGAGGGGAAGAGAGGCTCAGCGCAGCGCTGCCGCGGGACTGAGGACGGACCCACGGGAGGGACGCTGCTCTCAGGAGGGATGAGGAATGCTGGGCTGCGCTCCGCACCGGCCGTGCCTCCGCGGGGCAGCGCCGGGCCCCGGCCGCCGCCCGGGCCGACTGCGGGGCCGCGGGCTGCCCGCCGAGGTCCGGCGGGAACGGAGCAACCCCCTTCCCCCTCCCCTCCTTCCCGAGCTGCGGGCGGGCGGGGGTCGGCCCCCAAGGGCCGGGCTCTGCCGCGGCGTCGCCTCCGCCGTGCGCGGAGCAATTGATTCACATGGAAAATTTGATCTTTTAAAGAACCGTTTTAGCTTTCCAGCTCCTCTGCCAGTGCGGAGAATCGCTGATCCGCCATGAATATTTCAGCACTTCAGTACAGATGCTTTACCGTTTTGACATTAAATAAAGTGCAGCCAACAAAAAGAGAGAGAGAGGAAGAGCGCTCTCGACGTGTGATTCAGGAGCACTCGCAGCCAATTTACCACTTAGATAACAGGCGCTTAAAAGATTTCATTTCTTTCCCCAGAACGGGAACAAACTTTACCGATCCCCGGACCGGGAGACGGGGAGAACTGCTGGAAAAGAAATTGCGAGGCAATAACAGATCCCGGCTTACCCGGGCCGGCCTAAAACCCCTGAGCTTCGGCGGCCGGAGCTGCGGGGGAGGACCGAGAGCACCCGAAGGACCAAGCTGACATCGGGACAAGCAGAAGAGCCTTCCTTGCCTCCTAGCGTTCTCTCCCATCCCACCCCAGCGGCTCCCCGCCACTCCACCCCCCTCTACAATAACTAAATAAATAATACGATAAAGGGGGAAAATATATAAAGGCAACTATAAACGCAACCGAGACAACACTCAGCCAAAATATAACATACTCCAGCCTGCGAAGTTTCTAGCGAGACCTGTTAGTGCAAGGACTGAATAAAGGAATCCAGGTGCGGAGATCAGATCAAGCCCTTCCCCTCTCTGCTAGCAGCCGTAATTGGATTGTATCCAGTCATATTCCCTGTCATTGTATTGACTTTCGCTCTCTTGGATGATATTATCGAGATCACTGAACCCCTCTGCTGATCTGGCTGTCAAAAGGCTCAGACAGGAGCCCCCGGCCTGGAAAACGTGCATCAGCCGAGATAATTTGAAGTGAAATTTTCATTTTGACAGTAAACCCCTCAATTTCTAAAGGCTCTGCACCCGGAGAGCTCGGTGGCAGGGGGAGGCTTTACAGAAAGCCCACGTCTTAAACTGAAAAGGGCAAAAGAACTCGAATTAGTTGTAATAGATAAAAGGGCAAAAATAAAGAGTCAAGGGTACTTGACAGTAATAGCGAAAGTGGAGTCTCGGGGGAGCCGCGATCTGAGCTAAAGGCTGGGCCGGCAGGAATTTTAATGCAGCCGGGGCGGCCGGCGAGCTTTGCCTCTGAAACCCTTTAGACAAAGCAAATTATTTTCAGCCAAACTAAAGAGAAGGGAACCAAGGCGGCGAGGGAGAGGGAAGGGGAGAAAGGCGAGTGTTCGGGCTGCCCTCAAACCATTGGTAGAGGCAAGCGGGATGGGGCATAAACCACTCTGACTGCTGCGAGGGTGATGTTAAAGCGGGGAGGTTAGTGTGTGCCAGCCTTGCTGGATGTGCAGGGACCGGAGGGGACACGGGGACTCCCGGTGGGCTTCGGTTTCCATGCGACAGGACTCTCTGGAGTGGAAGGGGATTCCATTCTTTCTCCAGCGACAGCTGAGTGTGTGTGTGGGCTCTGTCTGTCTGGGTGCAAGGAGAGGTCTCGTCCACCGAGCAGCCAAAAATCTCTCTCAGCCTGAAAAGCTCCCTGACTTTGCAGAGCGCCGGCCCCCGCCGGCCGCCCTGGGCTGGCTCTTGGCGGGTGACCCCGCGAGCCGATAGAAGTAATTTTACAAGTCACTGCTGACTGGCTTTGGCTAGATTCAGAATTCAATTTGGACATCCCGTTGTTTGGGAGACAACACCCTCCCCTCTCCCCCTCTCCTTCCCTCCTCCGGACTTAACATGAAGGTAATAACACTGTGGGCAAAACACAGGCACACTGAAATACCAGAAGCCAACAGAAAAGCGGAGCAACACTTTATCCCTTCATTTTCGTGTTATTGTTGTTATAAAACAAGTTTGAGTAAGTTTATGACTGCTGTATAACAAGAGCAGGGCTCTCCAGACCAGGGGACTGGCTGTATCCTGGGTCTGGTAAATCTGTCTGTGCCTGTGTGTGCTCACACCAAAATATTTCCCATCCTGAGAGGAGACTGTATCAGTTAAGGGGGAGGCAAAACAGTTTCTTGCATTAATACACAAACCTGATGACTTAGATCAGCCATGAAATGCAGAGGTCTTTCAAAAGGGTTGCAGTCCTTGTTGTTTGGTTGTTTTGATTTGTTTTTTAATATGAACAAAAGAGTGTGAGAAATTAATTTTGCCATTTGATTCAATAGCACAAGTCAAAGATCAGGTTCCACTGTTTCAGAGGAAGCTGCAGGGCTGAAAGGGAAAGCCATGCAGCTCGTATGTCTGTACAAAGCAGAAATATAAAGACAGACTGAGAAAGAAAGAGGAGGGGGAAAAATCATAGAGAAACGTCTTGAAACTGAGAGACTCTAAATCATTCAGCCATGGCAAATTCAAACACACAAAGGAGGGGATGCTAAATTAACAGTGCTTTTTACATAGAGCCCAAATAAAACTGTAATCAGCGACGCGTTACTTTTCATTAAGCGAGTTTGACAGGAGCATATTCAGCCTCGACAAGGGAACAGCAGCGAAGAAATATACGGCTCTCCCAGCCCGAGTCATAAGATAATTCCTTAAGCTCCATTAACAACTCTTAGCCGCAGGAAATGGGCTCCCTGAAAACATCTCCAAATCTAAAAGCTTTATCGACCTCTCAAACCTCTGCTGATGGTTCTATTTTTTTAAAAAAACTTAGAGGCGAGACGTCCAGCAAGGTAATAGACTTTGACACAACACCTTCTTAACTAGAGAGAGAGAGGCAGAGAAAACGAGACCTTAAATGATATTTAAAAGGCAGCCAATTAAGATTTAAAATGATTGTCTCCTGAGATTATGCATGCGATTTATGTCATCTACTTTTTTTTTCCCAGACATGCATGCAAAATTGCAATGGGGCATATTGCCTTTTCCTTAAACGATGATGATGGTGATGATGATGATGATGATGATGATGATGATGATAGAAGAAACAGTAACAATTAACACTCTGTAGCTAACTCACATAATTGTAAATGCTAATCTAGGAAAGGGCGAGTGTTTAGATAACCTGATTATAGAGCACCTTGCAACAGCAAGCTTATTTATAGGTGTCTCATTAAAAGACAAATAGATGAAATGATTCACACATTATCCACTAATGTTTAGGAGCACATTTGTTTTCATCCTGAGTGAATATTTGACTATTAAAGTCATGTAATTAATTTATAGTCAAACAACCCAGTGTAGCAGCTCCTTCCCACTACCCACATGGAAAGGTGTCCAAGAAGACTTTGTCTTGGCAAGACTTTGATTATATATTTTTAAGATATAATGGTTCAGAAGGACACTCTGACTTACTATAGTCTTTTTGCTACACATTTGGCTTTTCCATTTAAATCTGACCTTCAAATAATATGAAGGCTTGCGTGTGTGAAAGAGCATCCACTTAAATGCCAAGAAAAGAGTTAATGCTCACATTGTACCACATCATGCAGAAATCCTACAAAATGCAAGAAAATATTATAACTTGCTGATTTTGTGAGAGATCAGAAATTGTTTCAAAGAGTGTGATTTCTAGGTGAATGAGGTGAAAAAAGATCATTCAAACATCACTGTGTTTTCACCAAAGGTGAAAATGTTTTGGTCCTTAGACCAGACTTGGATGAAGTTAGTTCTGGCTATGAAGCAATGAGCTTGGATCTGAGTCCTGTGTCTCTTGAGGGCTGAGCATATAATTTTCTCCTTTAAAAAAGTAAAGAATAGAGGAATGTTAATGGTCAAATTCTACATTTTTATTTGCGTGGTAAAAAAAAAAATAGTTGTGCTTGTTCTTAAAGAGGAAGCTATTTTTAATGGAATAGTTAATGATCAAAACACCAGTCCTGAAATATGACATCTGGCATGTTTCAATGCACATTTACTGTCAAAAAGGCTGTGAGGTGTTCAGGACATGTGGGAAGCATTCTCTTCATACTCCTTGTGAAATGGCATCACAACAGATAATAATCCCAGATTTGTAACCCCCTCCCCCCAAAAAAGCAGTCTTAATATACACACCAACTATATATGTCTGGAGGCAGTTTAATACATAAATCATTGGTCTCCTGTGCCATATTACTATATAGCAAAACCTGAATTTGCCCTAGAACTTGGAAACACATTTAACAAAACCTGAAGAACCAAGGGAAGAGGAAATGCTTGGGAGCAATTCAAAAGCAAATGATAGTAATTGCTTCCTAGTGTGCCCCGACCCCAGTGAGAAATGGGACTGTTTTCAGGGAGGAAAGAAAGAAGCCTCCATGCAACCTAGAAAGAGTGCATATATGCAAGCCCCGCTGGTGTCCTGCTTCCCACAGTGGGGAATGTGGTTTGGGCATGAGAACAGTGATTGACCTACTTACAGTGCTCAAGAGCTATTTCTTGTCCATCCCAGTTTAAGAAAAGCATGAAAATGAAGGAAGTATCTTGAAGGAAAATGTTCTCTTAATGGGTTTTTTTCCTGACATTAAAAAATTCTTTTCCTCATTCATTTGGCTAGACAAAATTTTTTTATTCTCAGTTTTACCTCCATTTTCTTTCTCCAAATCAGCATGACATCATTTAAATTTTGAAATGGGTTTCAGTTGTAGTCAGTGAGTATTTTTTCAGTGGTTTACGTGGAATCATGATCAGGTCATTTTTCAAAGACTGCCTCAGAAATCCTTCCTGAAATACTGCAAGGGATGATGGTGGCAATGAAATGGAACCGAGGAAACACCTACTTTCGACACTGTTTCTTTGATTTATACCACTCCTATAGAATGCCAAAAATCAAACAACTTAAAAAAATGCACTTGAGATTTCATCAAATATTTTCTTATGTGCATTGTATTGTGAAACAGGATTGAAACATTCGCTAGAAATATAGAACAAAGCTGAATAACCAATGTTTTATTTGTGTCCTTCTGACAGGAAAGGTGCTACCTCAAGGCTGGCATGTGTCCTAAAGCTCTGTTCTCTATCGTGGTATCTATCAATACTGGACTTTAATGACACGAGAAGTTACTCCGAAGGAGTTCTGTTGTCCTCAATATGAAGGTGCTCAGCTAACGAACAGGTTCACTATATTAGTATTTTTGTCAAGGAGAAAATTGTTGAAAAGGTAGGACAGTGCTCAGGGAATGAGCTGAAGTGGAACACTTCCATGGTAGGAGAAATGTATAAAGAGGGAAGTGCTTGGGAATCGTCCTTCTTTCCTTCCTTCCAACAGGAAAAGTGATGAGCCTGGCCCTTACAGAAGGTAAATAGAGCACAGCATGATATTTTTTCTTCTGTCCTGGTTAGATTACAGCCCACATGAACAAGAGTGTTGCACTTGAAGGGGACGTCACGTACGTCAGCCCTCGTGACGTCAGTTGTTGGTAGCCTTGTGAACACAATGCTTTGCTTTTGAGGCTTCATGCCATTAGGTCACCCTCTTTTTGAACACACCATCATCTTCTCCCCGACCTTGCAACACAAATGGCTGACAAATCACAGAATCACAGAATATTCTGAGTGGGAAGGAATCCACAAGGATCATCGAGTTCAGCTCTTAAGTGAATGGCCCATACAGGGATCAAACCCGCAATCTTGGTGTTACTGGCACCATACTCCAACCAATTAAGCAAAGGAGATAGAAGCTGGGAGACATTGTCTTTTAGTCCAATGCCAGATATGTGATCCAGTACTGATAACATTATCTTTTTCAGTCTTATTTGCTGCAAACTCCAGTGTACATGACTTAGTTCTTTTGTTACAGCCTTCAGTGAGAAACAAGTACAAAACCTGCTCACTTAAGGGAGCAATCTCATAATCTTACAGGTAAAAGTAAACCAGATTTGAACCAGCCTGGACAGCCTTGCAGTCTGTTTACCACAAGTCGGTTTGGCCTAAACCAGCTGAAATAAATAACAACCAAATAAATAATGTATCCATGTTGAATTTAGTGGGGAAGTAAGGTGAGAAAGTCCCATCATGCCAGAAGGCCCACTAGAGGAAAAGGAGCAGGGGTTGGGAAATTATTGTGGTAGGATTTGAAAGGGTTTTAACTCCATGTGCCAACCCAGTACTGATTTCTGTCTTCATTTACACCAGACTTAGTCAGCTTTAACTCAAACTAGCTTCATTGGAGCTTCTCCATATTTATGATACCATATCAGACTGCAGGAGGGATCCTGGTGTGTGAAGGGTAAACCCCCTGCTGACACAGTTGTTGCACGTAAACCTAGGGGTTAACAACACTCACAAAGTACATGAAGGAACCTCACAGAATGTAACTGGTTTAGATTAAAGATTTTAGATATATAAATGTAGTGCTTTAGTGAAACAGGTCAGTTCATATTATGGTACTGCTGTATTAAATTCAAGCAAATTGAATTAACAAATGTGGAAGCCAGAAGTCAGATTCTAAAACTTACTTCCAGTTTTACTGTCAAACGTTTCCACTAAGCTCTTTCGTCTGACAGCAATGCAGGAGAGAGAAACATCAAAAGTTTTCTCTTCATCTTCCCATCTGGAAGAATGCAAAGCCTCTCTTGGTTGACAGAACTGTGAAGGAAAAGGAGGACTTTTGCTCTTCTCTCCTTTGCTGCCACATGACCTAATCTGTAAAAGGTGTTCAAATATAACTGTTGTCTTGCTATGCACAAATCTTCGCTGCTGCTCTTCCTTTGCTTGAAATTTTCTTTTCTAGAAGTGATGAAAAAGGAAAAAAATCAGGTAAGAAAAAATGTCCTTCACTTGAGCTCATACTTACAGATGCAAGCTTGTGCCTTCCACTGTGTATGGGAGGCATTGTCAGTACTGGGCTGAATTCTACAATTTTGAGCAACTGTATAAAACAAAGGTAATCCTGGAAATAGCCACAATACATCCAATTTCACACATTCATTACATTTAATGAAATAAACTTTGCCAAGATCCTAAAGTAAGACTTTGGAATTGAAATGAAGGACATACAAAACTCAAATTATAATCTACGAAAAAAAAAGAACGAACAGCAAGAGAGAGAGCCAATTTTGCAAGCTGACTGAAGAGGAAGGAACTTATAACAAAATGCTCAGGTGGTCCTGAGAAATGAGCCTCGTTCCATGGTAAGAGCAAAACAAAAGGGCACCTACACCAAATCCTGATCCCAAACTATGGATGAACAAGATGCACAAACCAAGCCTGAATGTTACACCAATACACCATATCTCATCTTCTTCTGTTGTGAATCTCCATTACAAAAAAGAAAAAGCTGAAAAGCAAACAAATAAGACAGAAACTGAGTTGTACATCAAGAAAATAAAATTTACTAGTTGTTGGAAGTGACTGATAGAAATCTGGGAGAATGAGACTGCACACATACAGTATATGTAGGAAGAAAGCAAACACAAAAAGCAGATAATGCTTCAGCCTCTTGAAATGTGCCCATCAGTGCTTCCTGCAAACACCAAACTTCTGCTTTTGGGAAGGCTTTAATTAAATATGCATAGACCACTACTTCATACCATCCTTCTCCAATTAATAAAAATTTAAAAAATAGGCTTGACAGGGTATATGCAGAACTAATTTACAGCTATCACGATTTCAAAACTATAGTTTCTTAATCCTGAAGAGCATGACTGGGCCAATTATACCACTGAAAATGCCCAGTTTTTAATCCAGGCAAATGGTGTTACAGTATCAGTCAGAAAACTAGAGTCACAATGCATGGGAGAATCAGCCTATTTACTTACTGTTCTCTCTGATCAGCTTTGTATCAAGATGGCTTGGGCTGAATTTTAGCCCCATGCTCTGCCTTTCAGAGTTATCTCCCAAGCTGAGTGTAGCTACGTCAATATCCCAATTCTTTGCAAACATCCCAAGCCCTTCACAACCTAACTTCAGGCCTGGATGCCGAAGAATGAAGAGGTTTGTTACTCTTGAGTGTGAGGGACCCACAGGGTGGGGACAGTGTCTAGAAGTCCCCTCGGTGCTGCTCCCAGGATTGCTAGGGAAAGGATGCAGCCCATTCTTGACAGGTTGTGAGCAACTGCTGACATCCTGCTCTCTCTAATCCCAACATTAGGACACACAGGGACAGAGTGGATCAGGGGCATTTCATTTTGTGATGTCTTACAGGAGAGTGGTGAAATGCAATGGTCTGTTCACTGAAAGCATGTTCCCAAAATTTGATACAAAGTCAGCTGCGCACAGGAAGAGATTCTGCAGACCAAGAAATAACAGCAGCTCGTTTTTCCCAGTGGGTGGCTGCTATGTGAGGCTATGTGTATGGGAGAGGTACAGATGAAGAAGGATTCTTGCAAAGATAGCTGCAGAGGTTCCTCTATTGGGCATGCCTCATTTCAGCTGCTGTGCCCCTGGGGTTGTTATTTTTAAGCAGTTGGCACTGTAGATGGCCAAGAGAATGGGATAGAAAGTATTGTTACAGAGCTGTGAGAGCAGCTGTCACCGAGGTAGCTGACTGGTAGACAGATAGCTCTACAAATAGGACAACATTAAGAAAAGGATGTAAGGAAGAGTTTTATTTTCATTCCATTGCCTCCAACTACTATAAATTCTTCAGGCACTGAGATGTAAGGAGACAAGATTCTCAGCCTTCCTCTTGACTTATTCTGATTAATGCTCTGCCAGAAGGAAGTAATATATTAATTGTTTGTGGTCTCAAAAAGGATAAGTTCCTGACTTTGCATATGTTACCAAAACTGAGTTAGATAACACAGTCTTAAAGGCAGGCTTTGGTACATTTCTCACCAGTAAGACTTCCTGAACTGAAGAGGGATGTGTGGCCACGATTATTGCATCCAGCTTCCAAAAAGGATGCCCTCTTCAAAGCCAGAGCAAAGAGACTGAATCCACTCCACATGTAGATTCAAGTGTGGGATAAAAACAAAAGGTACATTAGTCTATACCCCATGTCACCAAATCCTTTTGTGGCAACAGTAAAACTGATTTAAGACTGAATATGTTCAGCGACTACACTCTGCAAAAACATAATATATGCTCTTAATCAGTAACACATTATCTAACAGCTTCAGCAATGACAGTCTGCCACATGTGTTGGGGGTTTTGATTAAAGGCTGGGTAATTCTCTGAGAAATGGGAGTTAATCACTCTGGACCACTTTACTACCTTCACTTCAGAGCTATTTCTGCAGCATGTTTCACTGTATGCTGCTGATGAAATGCAAAGTGGCTAAGCAGGTTCTTTATTCTTCTAGATCTGGGCCTTGATATTTGTATAAATAATACTGATGAAAAAACTTTGCTCAGACCAGACTAGGTCATCCCATCCCTCCTTTTTTCCTCTGCAAGATCCTAAAGATTCTGGCTGAAGAAACTGGCAATTATGAAGACCATATCGACATTAAATTTGCTTTAAAAGCCTGGAAATTCAGTATTTTGTTCCCCTTGAGTGCTGATTTCTCCTATCTTTTGTTCCTGGCCACTGGGTCTTGGCCCTGCCCCTTTGAAGTGCATAGAAAGAAACAAGGATCACAGAATCTGCTCTCTCTCGCTGCGACCCAACATACATGTAATTTGCTTTAACTGAACTGGTCTGAACTTGCCTACCAGGTAGACACATAAATGCCAATCATGATCTATATTTTGTAGTGCAGTTTGACAATATTAGGACTACAGGTTAGGAAAGAAGTGAGCTAGTAATTCAGGGTGGGATTGCTGTACACTAGGAAAGCTCCATGATAAAACATGCATAGTATTTTGCATAAGCTTGTCTATTTTAAGCAATATCAATTTCTTGATTACCACAATTATTGACATTGATTGTATAAAGAAAAGAAACCCTACTTGAATAGCGTCAGATATTTGCACAAATATATCTCTGTAAGAGGAAAAGGAAATATTTCTGCTGGGCATACTTCTGAATTTTTTTCTCATTCTTTTAATATAAGTATTTGAACTTGTTCCCTAACAGATACATGTCAGCAAAAGTTAAATGAAATAAACTAAATAAGCTGCATACTTTAGCTGTAATGAAGATCAGTACATTTCATTTATTTTTAATAAATTTAAGTATAGCATAAGATAAAAACGATCTGTATACTTTAATACATATGGACAGACATATATATTTGCAAACCTTGCTTAAGTAGTCTTCTTATTTTCTTTCAAAGGCCCCAAAGGATTCAAATGACATATGGAAAGAATTCTTTTAAGGTAATCATATAAGAAAAACTACTAAGCAGATGGAAATACATGGTCATTGACTGTAAGATCAAACTGCCCAGTGAGTGAGTTGTGAACACCCAGTCCATATTGAAATGGGGTTTTATTCTTGCTAATCTGTATTTCGTACAAAATGTGTGCTTTCCATTTTGAAGTAAATGTACACATTGAGTCATAAGAATATTGGTTTTGAAAACAGAGTTAGAGTAAAAATTTCTACCTCTAAGTTCAGGATCAGGTATTTAAAAATAATAATAATTTTTCTATTAGCAACTTTCAAAGTTATAATTAGAATACAATTTGAATTCAGTGACAGCAGTCCCACCTAAGGGTAAGATATCAGCTAATTCAACTGAAAGTTGAGGCTCTCACTTTTCACAGTTGACACACTTGCTTCTGTTTTTAGATTTCTTTGAGTATCTAAAACAATAAAAAAACAAATGGGCTTTTATGATGCCATTTCTAACAATTTTTCATTCATTACTGCTCATATTTTAATTATTAGCACAGTTCAAATATAGTGATGTTCTTAATGCGTCTAGAAAAGAGAGTAAAACTTTAAAAGTCTTAAGTAGATTAATTATAAAGCAAACAAGTACAATAAAAGTTCACAGAATTTTCACACAAAGGCAATTTTACAGTGGACCAGTAATATCAGTGACTCCACTATTATAGCTTAAGGGATTGATGATGCAACTGTGACCAAAATTCTCAAAGACTGTTTACTCTTTAGACCTTTTCAGGGGTATAAGTGATTTGCAGTTAGCCTATTTGTCACAACAAGTTCAATTTCCTAAACTGGGCGCTCAGTAACTGCCTGTGGTTTTGGTGGGAGTTTTGCTGAGCCCTGCAACCCAACTTTGTAGGAGGGTGTAGCCACTGGTAGCCAGACTGTGGTTTTGATTCTACAGTACAAAAATCCTCATTAAAACATTCTTTGAAATCCTGGCCCAACATTTTACAAATACAGATTGATAAGCTGGGGTACAGGAGTTTGGGAATCCAAGGAACACCAACATCCAGAAAAATTTATAGAAATCAGCTGGAACTTTATATGTTGTTGAGTTTTCATTACAGATGTTGTTGGTATTTGACAGTTACATACTGTACATAATTAATTTGGATTTTTTTTCCCCCTAATGTACATTACCTGATTGTAATTTTCACAAATTAGATCATGTTTCATAATTATTAATCATATCATTTATGTGAACAAATGTCAGGCTATGGTTTTTCTTCAAACACAGAGCTCCATCTTCTGCTATGTATGACGGATCACGTAAACTCATAACCCCAGCCCCTTCTCTAGATACTCTTCATAAATAGGAGCAAAAGAAAAAATATTTCGAAGGCTTTGAAATTTTAAAGCAAAGCAGAGAACGCTTTAAGCAGAAAAAGGCAGTAGATGCAGGAAAATTAGGACAGATTATGCTTTTCCTGTTATTATTTCCAAAACTTTCCTTTTTCAAAGGATTATATTTGATTTCACTCATAGGCAGAAGATTAACAAATAGTTTGTGGGTTTTTTGACACATCAAAGTCAACAGAAATACAGGATTTTAAACATTTCAAAAATCTTAGGTTTCTTTGCAGTAACTAAAGTGTCTTAGCCTAAGCCAAAGGAAGTATGTGGCTTACTGCCCTATCTTAGATTCTTCCTTTTAAAATTTCAGCTTTTTCCTTGTTCCCCACAGAGAATTTGTTCCTGCATAATGAGAAGAGTGGCAAATCATCTGCAGATGAGTAAAAAAATAAGGTATTCTACCTAATCAATTTTAACTTCCTCTATAGCCAGTGGAAAGAGATGCTTCCTATGGCAGGTCCTCTGATCTCCAGTATCCATGATGAGTTAGAGGAATCCCAATCAGGGGCTTGCTGTGAATTTAGGCAAGTACTTTCCTACTCACTGGCTGTTACTTCATTCTAATGTATTGGTCATGGGTTCAGGTCTAGCTGTATACAAATCTATTTATTTAGACTCTTTTAATAACACCCTGAATGAGGTCCCAGAAGCTGACCTATACAGGAGGCCTCAGCAGAATTGCTGACACTGAAACTTGGTCTGAACTGAGGAATAGGCTTGTACCTTCACTCTCCCAGTCCCAGTTCCTTGACTACCCACAGCTGGGGATTGCTGCAGCAGATCTTGACTCCCTCCTCGCTTGTTCAGGTTTCCTTCAAGAGCAGAAGAGGGTGTACAGAAGAAACACTGATCTGTCTTAGCATTCAGGTATGGTGCCCTAACATGGTGGGCCAGGACACAGCATCCATGAGTAACTCAGCCTGGCTGGAGCTTCCTCAGAGCTGTTCCAGCAGCACTCTCAAACTTCTCTTAACCCTAACGTAGAGCTCTCAGCACTGGTTCAGACAAAATGCCTAAGCATGAAATAATCTGGACACATGGTGGCCACTTCTCTGTCTCTCCCTGAACAGCACTCTCTGTTGAGCTGGTTTGTGTCTTTTGATCTGGACTTTCCACAATGGCTAAGAGGGAACAGTATTAATGTCCATAAGTAAAGCTGGGAGTTAAATACCCTTCACACTCGTTGAAATAAGTGAGACATTGTTAGCATACCTCTCCATGCTGCAAGGCCTGCTATCAGCATCCTGCAATCCTCACTGGCATGCTGCTACTTCTTCCCTTTCCTGCTAGCTTGCAACTGTGGTGGCTGCTCAGGCCGTGTGATACAGTCTTTGCTTTGATACCACACAAAAGGTTTTAAAGTGGAACACGCCGCAGAATTAGGAAGGGTGGATTGGCTTGCTTTCATGAATTATAATCTTCTCTTTCTTCTTCTCCCTCCTTTCCCATGCCCCTTATCACTCATCCTAGTTCTGGACTGGCACTGCTCCCACTAGGCACGTTCATGTTCTTTCTAAACAATATTTCTCACTGTTACTGTTCTACATTGTCTTATACCCAAAGAAACTTCCCTGCCTCAACCTCAATTCCAGCTTCTCTTTTTTTCTCCCCAAATTCCATTTGTTTGTAACAGTCGTAGCTGTAAATAGCTCCCAAAAGCTCTGAGTGGCTTCTCAGACATGTAATTTCCCTTAAATGGCCCTACAATAAAGAAGAAAACATATCTATGTCTGTCCTGTTCACTACCTGAGGAAAAGGTAGTGAACAGGACAGACATAGATATTTTGAACTTGACATGAGGACATGAGGACAGATGAAGGCAAGCAGTGATAAGTGGGAAAACCTGCTACCAGCCCCTGACTGGCCATGCTCTCCTGTGACGACTTCATGCCTCCTACTCCTCCAGAGTGTGAACAGCCACCCACTGCTGCTTATTGTCCACAGGCTGCATTTGTTCTGCACAGATCTGTGCACTGAGGCTTTGGGAGATTGGCTATAGCTTGATGAGGGGTCTCTGAATGTGAGGAGACCACTTCCTTGATCCCTGGGATCTAGACTTGTCCCTTAAGTTAAATAGTCCTAATGTATTGGCTGCCTTGTAACTCCTTCTTGAAATTTAGGGTTTCTTTGTGAGGTCAGTTCAAAAGGAACAGAAGGTTCCAGGTGAATGCTGGATAGTAACAAACAAAATCTGAGAGCAGAAGGCTGTACTAGGGCTAAATTATGGTCACTACCAGGGATTTCTACCTTGCAAACAGAAAGCTGTAGAAATCCCAGAGCAGAAACAGTGACAGGAAGACTCCAATGACAGGTCATGGTGCAATGCCGAGACTTGCAAAGCTGGCAGAAATATTTGCTGTCAAGAGAAGCCTGAAAATGCAGCTCACTGGCCACTAAGGGAAACAACTCTATCAGGTCTTCAGGAAAAGGGGGTCCCTGCACAGGGGGGCTGTGATGAATCTGCCCAGAGCACTTTCTCTAATTGCTTCTAGTGCTCTGTTTAAACAGCAGTGCAGTCATTCGGAATGGCTGATAGAGGGGAGATCTTAAGTTCAAATGTAGCCAAGAATTTTGTATAAAACAAGGGTTGAGCCTATTCCCATCCTTCAGGTGCAACAGAAGGAGCAACCAAACATTTGTTAAGCAGTGGAAGAAGAAGAAGCAGGGAGCACACTGCCCCAGCCTCTTCTCCCCCTTTTGCAAGGGGATACAAGTGTGTTGCTCTAACTCAGCTGTTTCTGTGGGTCAAAATAGAGAGGCCAAGGGTGTTCTGACATCAGCCAA
Source organism: Pomatostomus ruficeps (assembly GCA_013400735.1). Classification (NCBI taxonomy): domain Eukaryota; kingdom Metazoa; phylum Chordata; class Aves; order Passeriformes; family Timaliidae; genus Pomatostomus; species Pomatostomus ruficeps. Next base: position 36,952 of record VYZT01028751.1, on the reverse strand, counting down.
CTTAGTCCACCAAAACAGTGGAAAAGTAACCTGTGGGGAAAAAATAGGGTTTTTGCTATTTCAGTGAGCTGGTGTGAATCAGCAAAGGAACCAAAAAGAACAGGTAGAGATCTAGAGCTGGAAGCTGAGACAGGGAGGAAGAGCTGGGGAAGGAGGATAGAAAGCCAGGATGGGGTATACAAGATTTCCTCCTTTTGTCTGCAGTAAGACACTGCGGGCTCAACTGCCTGTGAAACTAAAGCCTTGGGGTGAAGTTACATGTCCATTTCAAGCTGATAGAATTGTTCACTGACACGAGAAGAAGGAAGTCTCCCAGCTTCAAGGCCACAACAGCTTTTTGAGATCCTGTCACACAGTTGTAACTCTTCTCCTCCTTTCCTTCAGCTTTTTTGTGGAAGACTAATTTTCAGAAATGAATATAGAAACAGAGACTTTCAGAAAGGGATTTTGTGGATATGGTAACCTTGACTTAATAATTTTAATCATTTTGCCTTGTTTGCTTTGCTATGAACAGATACACTGACAAAAGATCATAGAATCATAAAAGATGACCTGTAGGGGAATGTGTAGGAGAGTCAACACGACTTTCAAAAGAATGTATACTGGAAATTTATATATGCTGGTCTACTTTGTAACTTAAATAGAGGCAGAGACCTCCTGTATCATCACCTGCCAATGATGGTACAAGGCAGAAATCATACAAACATCATCAAGATCCTTAGGACATCTCTTTGTTTGTTTATAAGTCTAGGTCTCATTTTTGCAATTTGGGTATTTACGTTTCACTGCTTTGTAAAGGTCTTTATGGTCTTAGTCTGAAAGTGATGAAGCATTAGAAACACGTGTTCTTCTTCTACAAGATGCAATCCATGGCTGTGTTCTGTTCCTGGTACTGGGCCAGACTCCCTGATGCTACTGAGTTCCCAGGACAGTGAGGGAGCCGGTCGTAGTTTCCTGGTTATCTGCGTCAGCTGCTGCAATGTATATACACCAGATGACAATCATCCCACAAGGGACTGTTCCCCAAGCTAAGAATAGCTGGAGCAGTGAAAAGAGGGGACTATAAGGGAGGAAAGCTGTCCCAGTGTCTGCACTGAATGGACCAGGTAGCAGCTTGTACAACTTTATCATAATTAATAACGAAAGTGATAGGGACGACAGGCCTGTAATCTTGGCAGCCCTTCAGCATCTGATCAGCCTCATTCGATATCTTAAAGTAACTCAGACCTAAAGCACTAGAGCAATCAGGCTCCTGTCAGAGGTGAAAGAGGGTGTTTCTGAGCCTGATCAGAATAAAAAGTTTGTCTCCTTGGAACAGTGTCAAGTAAACCCACCAACTTCCAAGTAGGAAGAACCCACCACACCCTTGGGAATGAGCTCAAAACAAAGGCTTGCGTTGCACCGCTGAGACCCTAGGAATAACCTCTGCCTTCCTAAGACACAGGGACAAAGTCAGGGACTTTTGCCTAGACAGGAGCTTTCCTGCTTACAACTCTCACCAGCACAGGCAATGCCTCCTCCTTCATCAGCTGAAGAGAAAATGCTCTGCCAGCACAGATCATTCCATGGCACTGGGAGATGGATACCTGTCCTCCTACCACCAGACCTTGTGCTTTTTCTCTGTTTCAGTTGCAGGAGTACCTGTTAAAAAGCTTTAAATACCTGAAGCAAATATACATTTATATCTAAGAAGCTGTTTGATAAGGATCTCCTGTTTCTTCTTGATGTCGTTGTCTGTGTAACTTTCTCAGTAGAACAACATGCACTATATTCAATATTTGAGTCATACATGTAAATAGTTCTTTGCCCTCTATGCTTTAGATAGTATGAATGCTATGCTTAGTCACCAGTGACAATTGTCATTTGAGTATCTGGGCAAGACAAAACAACCAAACTGTCAAAAGACCACAAGTTAGAAATGGCAAACTTGCACCTTCCAATTTTCCACTTACTAAAGTAGGTTTGCATGTCCCAAGTCTACTTTGAGCTCCATTTCCATTATGCATTTGTTGTGTGACACATGAAAATTAATTTTCTTCTTTATCATTCTCAAGTTACTGGATGATACCCAACCACTTAACAGGAGTATGGCAAGGCCATCTCTCCCACTCTTCATTCTGAGGTAACAAAGCCAGTAATTTTCATACTGAGATGCAGCTGAAGTACAGCTACTGCAGGCTTTCTAATCCACAGCCACCTTGAATTTATTGTCTTACACAAGCAGCAATAGCTATAGACTAATTTTACATATGGCTACATATTCTAAACTGTCCAAAATTACAATGTCTGTCCTGGAGAAACTTCTGCCTTTTTACAGGGTATTCTTACAGAATTACTTGCTCTGAGTATAAATTCAGGTCTGTGGCAATTTGTAAGTCTTTAGAAGCTTGAGGCAGGAGTTATGGCCTGGGTTATGTTGTCAGCCATCCCAGAGACCTGGACTGGTCCTCTTGCAGTAAAGTCTGAAACTGTGGGTCAAAATATATTCTTTGTATGCATTTGAAGTTGAAAACTTGTTTTTCTAAACATTTCTCCTGAAATTACTCCAAAAACTATCCAAAAGCAGTAGTAACAGATAATCCAGGTTTCAGTTTTATGGCAGAATTATGATTCATGCCCTTGTCTATCTACTCTATATGTATGTTTTATTAAATATCTTCAGTAATTTAGACATGTAACAATACACTTTCTCTTCCTTAGAAAGGGCAGTGATACTGAGTATTTTTCAATCCTATTCCGATTTGACTGTAACAGGCTCTTGTTTTCCTCCTGTTAGCAATCAGCTAGAGTATTCAATTTGTATCCACTTGAGAAAGTTAATATTTGTGCCTAATATGATCATTGTGCTATCATATATAAATAGACTGCCACAGCCGTTCCTCAGAAAAGCATGAAGACTGAGGGGAACATCTGCTAACCTATTGCTCCTTCTAAAAGTAGAATTCTTTATTACTCAATGGAGTTTACACATGAGATCAGTGATACATATGAATTAAAATCCCTGGCATAAGTGTTTAAGATAATTTTTACTCGACTTCATTCCTAATTCAGATACCCCTATCCTTTTCAACAGTGGATTATATTTTCTTTTTTTTTTTCATGATTTGGTTTACGTTTTACAGGTTTCCAAATTTATCATGCTCCATGTTGTAAGTAAATATCAGGATTTCTTTATCCTGCCTTGGAATTGCTCAGGTGACTCATTAAGATGAAAGCACACTCGTTTTCTGAGAGAAAGGAAGACCACATTCTAGTTTTGATGTTTCCAGCGTAAAAATCTCAAAGTGCCATTAACAATTCTTCCAAGTTCAAAAGCAAGAACTATTAACAAAATTTTGACATCTTTGTGTTTCCTTTTGACAATTTCCTATTTAATTGATCATTAAGGCGGAGATCATGCTCGTGCTCTGTCCTCGTCCCTCACAGATACAGATCTCTTTATAGCACCAGCCCCCTGCAAGACGTACACACACCGTCTCTTCAAGGCTCCTTGATCCCTGCAAACCCCCATGCTGTCTGATCCATCGGCCCTGGGACAGGAGTTGCCTTGCCCTCCATGTAGCAGCTGTTGCGTTTAGGAGGGAACAGATGGACTTGGCAAGGTCCACTTGGGTGCTCCATCTACTCCAGTGGGTCAAGTTGGATGCTGTGCTGAGGGGAACCAAGAGTAAAGGCACTTAAACCAATGCTGGAGCACGGGCTGGAGCCCTGGCCTGTCCCAGTGTTGGACAAGGAGCCTGCACTGTGGCTTGCAGGGTGCTTCTGTTGGCAGTGACCATGTAAACCCACACAGATAAAGGAGGGAAGGTGATCTCTCTTACACCTGCTTGTAGGTTTGCAGCACGAGTCCAACACAGGACCAAAAAATCAGCTTTTTTTGCAAGTTACAATCCTAACTTTCAAGAGGAGGTTATAGTCCTCAGTCCCTTTGTGTACCCAGGCTGTAGCTTTCAGAACATTCTCCTTGAGGAGAGGTAAAATTGTTACTGTGTTTTATCTATCTAAGGGAAAACCTCAAGGATTAATGGCACAAAATGAGCTTTCTAGTACTTTTCATTTGCATCATGGTATATTCATGATTTAAAGTTCACAGACGTATAGAGAGCTGTGACAAGTGTCATGTCTGAGCGTGGCTGTGGTGCCATTGTCAGCCAAGCTCGTTTGCGGTGGTAAGGATATTGCCCTGTGTTTTGCATGCATCCGTGTTATTTTTCACATGGAAGCTTCCCTTTATAAATATTTGCAGGTTCACACAAAATGCACATGAAAATACATACACAGAAGCCAATGCACACACATCCATATGGGTAAATATCCCAAATACCTAAAAGCACCTGCTTCTTTTAAGCAATCATCACTACACAGCAACAGTATTTTCTGCACACTTGATGATTATAAAGTATCAGGTTAATGTGCTGTGTGCTTTATCTATTACCATGGATTTGACAAATAGATTATTTCCACCGTTTTTGTTAAAACAACACAAACCTAATTTCTTTGAAGTCTGCATTTTTTACCTTCAGAAGTAAGCATCCCTTAAAACCAATCATCTTTTGCAATAATCTTATTTCATATCTTCTTACTCCTCAGTGGGATGAATTGCTCATGCAGCTGGCAGCACTTAGCTTTATGTTTGCATACCCAGTGATGTGGCCAGGTTTCCTAATGCTGTGAATACCAAACCATAAAACCGCTTTTCAAAAGCAAATTCATAAATGCACTCATGCATACCTTTTTGAGTTATGAGGTGGCTGCAGATTTGGCAGTCCTGACTTGATGCAGGTTTGACAGGTTAGGTTAAAGGATTAAGTCTAGTCTGTCTTCACTTTGCCCTGGCTCTGACATACTCTAAAAAAAGTTGTAGGCTGGCTCTGTGCCTAGTATGACCTCTACATCTCCTCAGAGTGACAACACTTCCCTTTAAGGCTCTCCAAAGGTCAAGGCAGATAACTTGTTGAGTCTTCCAGATACTTTCTTATCTGTGGCTCTTCCTCCTAACTTCACACAGTGGAAGAAATATGCAGAACCTTGTAGGAAAACAAATCAGGCTTCATAAGGAATAACCAGCACTAGATCAAATACATTTATCAATCTTTTATTTATTATACAATACTTATTTACAACAAACCTCTGAGATCACAGGTCACTAAAATCAGATATGTGTGCCATAAAAAGAGATCTCATAACCCATCTTCTTTTTGCCCTGGCTAATTTGAAATTGAAAGCAACTTTCAAGCTTTTTAAAAGAGCTGGGGAAATAATGATATGATGATAGAAGAGTACGCTTTAAAAAAAAAAAAAAAAAGCCTGTGTTATTTGTTTAACAACTGTTCATCTTTGAGAAAAAAACATGTGAACAAATATGGATGATAAGCTCAGCCTTTTATTCTGGCATTGTGCTAAAGACTTTTACAGAGAAGTGTAGGTGTGTGCAAGATTCATAGAGGTCAATAGATTTTAAAAAACAGATTATTATCTGTTTTTCTGTATGATTTAGCCATTTAATTTCATTTAGCATTGTGTTTAAAGGCTTGTGACTGACTGCAAAATATCATTTAGGAAAGAGAAACCTCAATATTCAGTTTTGATGTACAAGTTCCAATTAAAATAAAATTAATAATCTTTCTATACATAGTGTTATCACTTTACATTCTGATTACTGGAATGGGTACTTTTGTATTCTGAATTCAAGTGTCTTACTAAAAGGAAACACTTTTGGCAGTTAGAGAACTATATACAGGGCACATACATCTCTTGAGTACGATTCTTTAAGAGAAACTAAAAACCTTTATCTTCCTGTAGGTTTGGTTGCAAAGTGGAATTTTCTATCTGTAAAATCATTCCTATAGCTCTTCCCCGAGCAGTCTGCAAGATTTTACAAACTTTTCAGAAGAATAGATATCAGACTGCATTTTGGCAAGTGTCGGTAACTTTGTGGACAGAGGGAGCACAGCTCTCTCCTCCTGTTGCAAGATTTCTTGTTTGTAAATCCACAGACTTACACTAATCCTCTTGGCTGTAGAACAAGATGAGAAAATGTTTCCACTGAAAAACTATTATTACCTTTCCAGGCTCAGTGTTTCTCAAAATATTCTCTCCATAATGTTAAATCTTGTATTTTTTTTCCCTTTGTGCTGCTCTTACATTTGGTTATGTTAAAACACATATTACTTTTTCCCCAGTTTATTAAACAATTAAGAGGATCATGTACAGACAACCCAGCATCAGGATTTTTTTATCACAGGTTCTGTTTTTGTGGCACCTGCAAACCTTATTAAAAATTCTTTTCTATTTCTTATATGCTTTTGTCGATGATTTATGGCTGCACTGGAGCAAGAACTGGTCTGTGTGAGACCTCAGTGGAAGCACACTTGATTATGATACTCTGGTAATTACTCCATTGTATATTTATCATTCACATATCATATATCATATCATCTTATGATAGTGAGAATCTTGCATGGTAATATGTGAAAAACTGTACAGATATTCAGCCTGAACAGAATAATAAAGGTTCCTTTAATCAGCCAGTCTCATCTCTTAAGAAAGGAAATGAGGCCAGCAAGAACTGTTTCATGTTAAAAAAAAAAAGAAGTCAACTGAAAGGAACTGCAATCTCATCCTTTATTTTTCATAACAGTTATCCCACTATTTTGATAAACTCGATGTCATCTTTACAGGTTTATTTTAATGATCATTTTAAAGTACAAATTTACTTGTCATCCTTTAGAATTTCCCTGCCATTCTGAAACTTTAAAATGTTAGCAGGAAAAACCTTCACAATTATTTCAAAACTCTTGGATTCAAATGATAATGATTCCTTTGTAAAAAAACCCCTTATTGTGGTTGTTTATCTTGTTTCTGAAGCCTGTTTATTTCTAACGGTGCAAATGACTTTGTGGCCAGGGTTTTTTTTTTCCTGTTACAGAGCACCTGAAGTGAGAAGTTATAAACCTAACTTAGAACATAGCTCTAAGCCCAGCTACGGACATTGAATTCCCTATATTGTTGTTTGAACCTAAAAATGCCTGACCTCACACTCAGGTCATTTTGGGGCTGGGTTTCTGTCTCTTAAAAAGAGAAGAAGTGCAAGGAGAGGGGGAAGGAAAAAATACCATGAGGTTCACCATCTGAGATTTTGGTTGCTTTTTTTATTTCTTTAAGCATTACCAAAGGTGATGGTTGCTTCATGGACTGAAGGAGTGTGAGGATGAGAAGGTATCAGCCAGGGCAGGGTCTGGGACAAGAACGCCCATCTTCCTGCAGTGCAGGGACACAAGGGTGCCCTGCTCCCAGCAAGTTTGAGATCCATGCTGCCGTGACTTGCTCCTCAGCAAGCAGTGCAACCCAGGAAGCTCAACATCTGCATGTTTAAATGCAAAGAGGATAGATTTAGATGAGATATTAGGAAGAAATTCTCTCAGATACTGGCACAAGGTGCTCAGAGAAGTGGTAGATACCCCACCTCTGGAAGTGTGTACTTTGCTAAACTTGTATCAAATATTGCAGACTGTGCCCACAGTGTAAAGCTCTTGCTTCCTTGACTACATTTTAGAATCACTCCCTAGCAGATACATTGATATTCAGCAAAGTACTGAGGCTCAATACTGTATATTCTGCTTGTCAGTCTACACCCAAGAAGATTCAGAGCGTGAGATTTAAATTTTCTTTTTAAAGAGCTTACACATCCTTAAATCTAATTATCCTATGGACCCGAAAAACAGTTTTATGAACTTAAGTACCCATCGATTATGATTCAAGAGTAGTTTTAAGCAGGCCAATTTCTACATGGAGTTACCATACAGTGCGCATTGCTGAGTGTAAAGAGGACAATGGTTCAACAAGGAATTAAAATGAATTTAATGTTTTAACATTAGAAAGAGTAAACAAGATCATGTATTAATTAAATAAAAGACTAAACAGGACAAACCTTTGGAACAAGAGACATAACATTTAAGAATAAAATCAACATGGCAGGGTAAAGGTCGGAGAAGATCAAGTAAGACGCTAATAGTTGTGCTTTTTCCATTTTCTTATCGATCAATATTATGTTTTTCCCAGTGAAAATGCAACAGCAGAGTTATTGCTGACCTTTTTCTCACCCTTCCATTGTGTATAAAATCACAGCAAAATAACAAACAACTTCATAAGCTGCAGAATTTTTTGCGTCCAAAAGCCTATGTCCAAAAGCTAATTGTTTAAATGATGCATAGCAAAAAATGCTCTTTCCATGGTAAAAAGTAATCTACCTCTCTCCTAATTGCACATGTGAAAAACTTTGTGCCACCTTAAAAAGTCAATCGTTACATATTTTTTGGGAAAATTCAGCAATAAACTTTGCTAGCATTTTAAATAATTGACAGGTCAAACACACTCTCAGCAACAATCATAGGAAATAAGTATATATTTCAATAAGACATATATATTTTACTTACTACAATGTGGGGTTTCTTTCTGATGTTCAATCCCTCCTCCTCACTATAGTGTACCATGGATCAAAATTCTGTTTATTAACAATGGTTACCCATACTGCCCTTTTAAAAGCTACGAATAAGCTTTTGTAACAACTTTACATTACTTACTAATAAGGACATGGATGGCCGCAGTGAGCAATTCAATCAGAAAATTGTGTGTTCTGTTCCAGCAAAATGACACTTTCCATTTTCTGCCTCTGCCACTGCCACCAGGAAGAATGACACAGAAACTGAGGCAAAGATTAAGAGAAATTCAAAAAATAAAGAAAAGGACAGAAATCATTTACAGTGATTTCAGTTAATTCAGAAAAATACAGTGAGTGTTTTATTCCTTTTCATATTTTTGTTTTGATCAGTTAAGATTAGGAACAGAATAAAAGTTTACATATGATAAAGCTGAACTAATTTATCATTGTGAGAGTCAGCAAAAAATCTGTGAAAGAAGAAATGCTTATATTTTTCTACTGTAAATAGTATGTGAAGATCCTGTAGATATAATAAAAAATAGCTAACTCATTTATTAAAAATATTCACAGTTCTCCTTTCAAAAATATGTACTGAAAACACGATCAGAAGTTAATAACTGCCTAGTAAAAAGTTTATTGTCATTTCCAATCTGCAGGTAGTGATGATATTATTTCTTTACATAAAAATTAGATAATCACAGGATGATCTACATAAAAATGTAGCTTGATAAATCACATGGTCTGGTGCTCAATGAGACAGTAAGGATATGTTTTGTTGCAGAAGGTTATACGCTCACTATATGTCCCTTTATGTGACGTGCAGGGTGTGGTGAGTTTTATAGACAAAGGAAGCCTCTTTGTCTTCACAAAAGTTATAGTTGTTTCCCTTATTAAATGCCACCACGGAATAGAAGCATATAAGGTAATTCAAGAATCCATTAAAATCTCAATATTACATGTCAGATTTCAAAATCTGAACAGGGGCTAAAAAATAGTCAAGATATATCACATACAAACATAAAAATAAAAATGTTTTGTGGGAGATTAGAAACCTTGACAGCTCTCACAGCTTTCTCTACAGCCATGATATAGTTGAAATTTACTCTGAAGCCATGACCTACAAAGATATGTGATTATTGGAGAATCTCTGCCTTTGTTTAGACAGCAGGTTGCAGCCAAACTTGTTTTTTCCGAAGATACTTGAAAATGAAGCCTCACAGTATTCCATGAGTATTTTCAAAATGCAGATGGCAAATACAGGGTCTCCAGATGCATTATTTATTACCAAGTCTCATAATTCACTTCATGATGTAATTGTTTTACAAGGCTGGGTCGTCATTTGTGAATATCTGAGTGTAGTGACATAGAAATTAACCTAATAAAATGCCACTATCGTGCTTTACTGTGCCACAGCAATTACTGTAGGCAGTACGCAGCTCTCCCTCACTCTCCTCTTTGTTATCCTTACCTGCTGCACTAAATTGAGTTTAAGGCCACTTGAAGTTACAGAAAACAAGGTCCAACAAGAGACAAGATGTGTCTTTTTCTAACCATTAGCCCAGGCATTACAACATTTCCTCGAAACACTGGAAACGCACCGGAAATGATGAAACTCTGGAACTCCAGACAGGTTCTAGCAAAAGCTGTGCAGAAAGGAAGACATTTGAACACACTAAAATATTGTGATGGAGACATGGGAAAATGCAGAAGATTCTGTGTCACTTTTCTGCTGTTTCTTGCTGCAGAGTTACTGCTTCAACCCCATTTCCCCGTGTATTTATCAATTGCTAGTACCCCACGACATGTAAAAGCTGAATTGAAAAGCATGTCACAATTCTCTGTCTGGTGAGACACTGACTTTGAGCAGGATATTACTGTAGAATATTACTGTTTGGATTATCAAATTCCCAAGGTAAATTTCTCCCTGCTGTTTAGGGACACTCCTCCTGTGGTGCCATGGCTTTAGAATAAGCACACTTTGCTTTCTACTGACCAAGACACACAAAAAGGTATTCCCATAGTAGGAACTGCTATATTTCTATGGCAGAAGAGGATCTTTGGATGTCATAAGACTGTATGTCTTACAGTTCTCTCTGCTTCTTCTCCCCTAGCATCTTCTCATATCTTTTGGAGGGGTTTTAAGTTCCATTCTCTTTCTTCTTCCTTCCCAATTTCCTCACACAGGTCTCTCTCTATTCCTGTACTCTTCTCATTCTGCTTGATTGCCTCTCAAGCTGTCATTGTTTTCATCCATTCTCCACCTTTTCTCCCCCTCAGCTTGCCATAATTTTATCGTGAATGTGATGATACACAGATAACTTTAGATGTATCTCTGACTCGTGCATCACACATATCCCCTTATTCAAATTGCTTAATATCTCTCATAATTTTCTGTGGGACTTGGACTCCAGAGGGTCTCTTTGGCAGTGGCTGCATTTTCCCTGCATGCTTAGGTGACACTGCAAATGTTGTCTGCCTGGCTAAAGATGGATTGGAGCTCCTTTTTTTTTTGCCTGGAAAGAATCTTGGAAAGACAACTGTATTTGAGGCCTGCGTGAAAGCAGCAGAACAGACAGTACAAAAGAGAAAATGTTTTTCTACTTGGAAGAAGAATATGAGTGAGGGAAAACTATGTCTCAAGGTGTTTGAGAAACAGAACCTCAATAACAATAGCAAAGACAGGGGTTTGTCTGCTTCTGTGTTTTTCGAAGACGTGATAGTTGGACCAGAAGTCTTCGCAGGAATTGCCCTGTAGTGACAGGACAGCTCAAGGCAGAGCATCACTTGAGCCTGTGAAGCTGGCCCAAGTGACCACAAATAAGAGCTGACCCAGCTGGGAGAGACCAGCTTACTTTCAATGCTAGTTTTTCACCCTGCAGATTAATTAGATTTGTGAATAGAGTAGAAGGGGATATGAGGACTGTGCTGTTAAAAAGTCTTGGCCCTAACCAAACTATGAATTTGTAAATGTCCCTATAATAGCTTTTCACATTCACCTTTTTTTTTTTTTGCAGTTTTCCATTATTTTTGTGTAATTTTATAGTTATGAGGGTTTTTTCCAAGAGATACATGTGATTTTATATTTTCATGTAATTCCCACCACTTAACAGAGAAATGCCTGCCTACGAAGATCACTAGGAGATTTAAATTCCTTAAATTCTGAAGAGAATAGGGCTTACTGGGACTCTGAACCAAACATTTTATTTTGAAAAGGATCCCTTAAATAAGTGAGAACTCCAGTTCTTATTACTGCTGGTGGTTTCTGCCAGAAGGGTTAATGTTTGGAAGAGGGAAGTTACAAACTGTATCTTGTATTCAAACCCTAAGAATAACGAATAAAATCTTCTGCCTGAGGGGAAGGGGAGGAAGGAATTTTTTTTTAAAAAAAAGGAAAAGCATCTTCCAAGAAGAGAAAATGCAACTTGACTGTTTGGGTAGAAAATCTAGCACAGTTGCTGTGAGCCCATCAATCAGTGGCTGAGATGAACCCATTTGTAAAAGTTAATAGAGCAAAGTATAATGAAAGACAAATTGGTATTATTAGTCTAAAGTTTATGGTTCAATTAAACTAATAATATGCAGTAAAGCAAAAAGAATAATTAGAAACTATGATAAATATACATGGGATTGTAAAAATATGACAAAGCTTTACATATTTTGTTCTTTTTGAATATAGTATCTTTTTGATAACTTTATACACAGTTGCCCTAGGGCATACAAAGAAACTGCAACAGTAAGATTTAAAACAGATAATTACTTGAAACCAAATAGTATTAAATAGGCAACATAAAATTTACAGCAGAAATTATCCTGAGAGCTGAACCAATTTGAGATTTTAAAAAATAAAAGGACATTTTAAATTGGTTTCATGATATCACTTGTTTATCTGCTTTATAAATAGATAAATTATAAATATTTTACAGCTAAGCATCATTATTCTGTTCTCTGAACCCTCTAATGTTTACAAAATACATACAATAAGTGGCTCTATCTACTTACATAGAACCAAGCCTTCTATGTCCTCCATATTTCTCTTTCTGGAAATGCATAAAGGAAAAAGATCCTTTGTCGAGCACCCAGCACCGTCCCTCCCCTCCCTGCAGGGTGACATCAGGAAGACCAGGAAAATTTGAACCATCTTTTCCCCAGAAAACCAGTCAGAGTTAGGAAGCCAGGCCAGGAGGGTGGGTTAGTGCTCCCCTAACACCCCTCAGAAGCATCCAGAGATGTGATCCCACCAAGCCTTTTGGCTCTACCAGGCTTTCCAGCATGGCTCTGTCAGCAAGAACCCGGCTAACCTGGGGATGCAAGGCTCTGCTCTGCAAAAGGACGATCTCCTCAGCTCAGGAAAACAATTATCACTGACACAGGCACACCTTCAACAGGAGGGCAGATTGAGTGCTACAGCCATGAGCACAGACTGCACAGGCATGGCTGGAATCAGCAGGAGCAGCTGAAGGTGTGACTTAGATTGAGAGTGTGAAACGGTATAAATATCAGCCCAGTCAATGCTACTCGTAGCCCATCAGCCTTCAAATTTACCACACAACTTTAAACTAATATAATTTTTCAAGGTTTATTGGGATGCCAGCCAGGTATTTTGGTCATTGAAAGGTGGATGGAGAATTTGCATGAGGAGAATATCAAAGCCAAATCCTACAGAAATAATCCAATTTAAAAAAAAAACAAACACCTACTCTGTATCTAATTCAATCTGCAGAGGGTGGAACATCATTCCTAGCACAACATTAGAAAACTGGTGCAGAAGTGGAAAATAAGGCAGTAAACATTTCAGGTTCATAAGAGGACAGAGATCAGTTTTGAAATGTGTTGTGAATGCTTCTGGGAGATTTTGTTAAGCAGACAAAGAAAATAAATAGAATTTTACTACATAAAAGTAATTAGATCAAGTTTAAAAAAATGAGAAAACCCAAGAACAAACCATTAATGAAAAATTTTATGAAAAAACCCCAAGAAAGCCCAAACCTGTTCAACAAGATATTTTTGGTGCCTTCTATAGGCTTTGAAAGGACTGTCATATCATCTTCTCAGGGAAGGTAAATTTCATACATCCTTAATCAATCAAATACCTTTTCTCAAGCCCCAGGGCTGTGATATTTCAGTCAATCAAAGGCAGAGGACAGCAGAGACCAAGACGCTTCCAGGATGGGAACCTGATTAGATGGATGTGCAACAAAAACTCTGTTACCCTCATAGCGAGGCAACAGTATTGTATTTCAAGAAACGCCGTCTAGCTTCTAGCAGTAGGATCTCTGGATGTTTGTGTCAACAAGATTGTAATCCCCTACTGTCAGAGCTTTTTTCCTCTATGAAATTCCTGTTACCAGTGATCAAGTTACATCTTGATCTTCTTTCAAATAAGCTGAGCAAGAGGAGCTCTGAAGGCCTCATACCACAGGGCTCGAATATTTTGATCTCACATGGCCAAACAGTTTGAAAGAGAATGTCCTGAAAAAAAGTTTCACACTGTTTCCCAAAAAAATGCTACCAAAAAATATAACTTCCATGAAAATTGATTTAGACTAGATATTTTTTACCACAGTTTAGCCTAAAAAGAGGCAAAATATTGAGGGGTTCTTACTTTTATTCAGCATTTCCATTTTCTCACCTTTTAGTTGGATAAATTCATTAATTAATTCAAACAACTTGATCCCTATTTATATTCAAAAACTACATTTTTTTTTTTTTATGTTTGTTGTTTGAAATTTTGTAACACTGCTTAGGCAAAGGTATTTCAACCTATAAAGTAACACTTACCTATTGCAATAATTTATTCAAATACCGTCTTACTCAAACTTCTAATTTCCACCTATGATTGATTACTTAAATACAAGAAGATATTTGGGTATTTTTCCCCTTCCTATTAATTGTAAGACTTGCAAATTTACAAAGAGATTCCCACAATAATTTCAATTAGAACTGACTAAATAATCTCCACCTAGCAATTCAGGAAATGCTTTATTATCTTCCTTCTTGCTAACTCTCTGGGGAAAGATCCTCAAATAAAACTGATGTGTTGCTAGTAAGAGTTGTTTCTTCCCTCACACATACAGTTTACAGATTACATGAAGTACTCTGGAATACTTAAAATTCAAAATTCAAAGTCCTTTGAGCGTTCTCACTAATTTTCACAACTTCACTATAACGCTGAATTTGTTGAACAGTGTTCAGTCAGGACTGGCACAATCAGAAATCTCATGGTGGGAAAACTTTAACCAGCTTTTCCCTCCTCCTGTTTGCTGCACTGGCACAGCAGCAGAGCTTAAGGAGCGCATATTTGAGATGACACTTGTCACTCTTTCTAATACAAGGCAAACCACTTTTCATGCCAGCTTTGGTCTAAGCAGTGATGGCCACTTCAGACACCAGCGTGAGAAAGAAAAGGAAGGAAAAAATTAAAAGTGATTTCTTTGTCTTCTTATGCTCGGACAACACAGAAAATTGATCCTTGACCATTCCCAGGATCACCTTTGTGGGAGAATCACTAAAAATAATGCAGAAGTAAGATAATGTGAGCCATATGTTGTAGTTTTAGTAGTGGGGAGGGGGCCATAAAGATGGCTCCTGTGAGAAGCTTCCAGAATTGTTCACCATTTCCAGCAGAGCCAATCTCTGATGGCTCTGAAGATGATGGACATGTCACTGGCCACGTCTAGGCCTATTAGAAAANAGAGACTGAGATAAAAGTCCCGCAGTTTGCAGAAGTGACCACGCTGTAGCGAGTGGATGTCAAAAGAAACTGCAGTCCAGGTGGGAGACCCAGTTGGAGAGACAGGGGCCCTCTGCTTCCATGCTGGAGCAGTTTGTCCTTGGAGGACTGCATCCCGTGGATGAGTAAACCCACACCATAGAAGTTCACAGGGAACTGTCTCTCGTGGAAGGGACCCCACGGCAAAAGCAGAGGAAAAACACTCCTCTCCCTAAGCAGGGGAAGAAGATCTTGGAAATGGACTGACCTGAACCCACACATCCTACCCCCCCTTGCACTGTTTGTGAGAGAGAGGGAGGGGGTGGGGGGAGAAAAGAATGGTGCCTTTTAAAAGTTTAAGTTTACTTCTCATATCCTTCTTCTAACTCTGGTAGTAATATATTTCACTTTGCAACTTAAGTTAAACCTGCTTTGTCCTTAGAGCGTTTTCTCCCAGTTCCTTATCTCAGCTCATGGACCCTTGTGTTAATTCCACCCCTCGCCCCCCTTCCCTTGTCTGCCCAGCTGTATCAGGGGAGGGAACGAGGACTGAGCAGCTGCCATGGGTGCCTGGCACTTAGCCAGGGTCAAACCATGACACCATAGACATGTGGGAAGTGCAAAACTCAGCCTGGAGAGAGGGAATGACACTGAAACAGTTTTTCCTGCAGGAAGCACTGTCTGTGGTTTTCCTCTGAATGAATTTATTTTAATGAGGTTTTGATTTTGACTTGGAAGTTCTCTTTCCCTTCCCAAATTTCTTCTTGGGAGAATCTACGCCATTCCAAGATCAGGCCTGTGTCGCCTTTGTTAGGATAATTTAGCTGCTACAAAATGAAACAGACAGGAAAAGAGATTAAGTTTTCCGGTTGGTAACTATCAATACATGCTTCAGAACGTTTGCAGAGAGCATTGCTGAATGGAGGGAAAAGCTTCCTGTTTGGTGAACTTTTATTCTCATTTAAGGGAGTCAAAATTACAACGCTCTACCCCTTGCTCATCTGGGAAAACACAGGCACACCTGGATTGCTTTGAAGCAACCTGAAAATCCACAGGTATCTCATCCACATCTCTGGTTCTATACCCACGGCCAGTCACAGCTCAGAAAACTCCTGGGACTTCTTTGGGGCTCTCTGAGAGGCCCGAAGTTGCCTTGTGCTACATGGAGTTCCTCCACAAAATTTGTGTAGGGCCAGTTCCGCCTTCTGTTTTTTCAGCACTGATAGCTGGAGGGACCATGGCTCATTGATGGCTTTTCCTCAGCTCCTAGGAAGCTTCCTAAATGCCAGGCTTGGGGCTATTCTGGAGCAAAACCAGCCTGACCTCATGTTTGTAGAAGTGATCAAAATTTGAATGGTGGTACCATCAAATCTGGATTAAGACACAGAGGAGTTGGTGTGAGTGTGACAGCCCAGCTTTGCTGTCAGAGCTCTTGGTGGGCAGAAAAGTACTCTTTGAGTATATTAAATGGCTGCTTGGTTATTTAAAATGTTTATTCAAGGAGAAGCTTTAAATTATGCCTTCCCTCTTCTTGCCAAGGACCCCATAGACTCTGGAATATGCCCAGATCACACACCTTTTCCATCTGATCCAGCAAACATATTTTTTTCACAATTCAAAGCACCAGAACATAAATGGGAAGATAAGGGATGCACCACCCTCTGTCCAAGGGAGCACCCAGCCTCCTGCTGAGGGCCCTCAGGTGCCAACTTTGATTTTCTACAGGCAGAGGAATGGTGTCATACCAGATGCCCTAAAGACTCTGTCTTCATTCACCTCAGAAACTGTCAGAAACTCCAAGCTTGAACTAGGAGAAGAAGAGTGTTTGATGGACAAAGAAAACAACAGTGCATTTCCACAGTCTATCCTGGTGGATGCCCCTGACAGGTCTCTGCTTCATGCTTTGCCTTCTGTGGCAGGAGCTTCAGGGATCCGCCCAACCTACGACACAGCTGAACTGTAGATGGGGCTCAGGAATGCACTGCTGCACTAGAAGAAACGGAATTTCAGCTCACACTGAAATGCTCTGCAACCTCAGAAAGTCAGTCACTGCTTTCCAAACCAGCAGATATCTTGAAGTCTGTGGGAAGCCCAGGAAAACACCACAGCCTGGTATTTCCAAGGCAGACACGAAACTAAATCAGCTGAGGGAAACAGTGGGCATGTCTTGAAGCCAGGCATAGAAACATATTTTGTAGGGCTAATCTTCACATTTTCCTATACTTCATTCCCTATGCCTTTTCCTCATTTCAGCCAGAATCCAAATCTGTACTTCTTTTCAAGCAAGCCACAAATAATTTTCCCTCTTAAATTTGTTTGCCATTGTAGTGACATTATTTTACAGCACACCAAGAATTTCCTGAGTTATTTAACACTATCACAACACCTCACTTTTAATTACTCGAACAAAAGGGTTTCAAGTCCATCAGAGTGCCTTTCAAGGCCTGCGAAGATATTAACTGATTCCATAACCAATTACCTACATTTTCCTTTACTTATTGCAAATGTGACCTTTTGTTAGAATTTGATTGCAAGTTTCCTGCTGTGAGTATATAACTATCTGTGTGTCTGAGAATGGCTACCCTCCACTCATGTGATGACTGCTGTTAATTTTAATACACTTTGATGGCTAGAGAACAAATAAGTGTCTGTGACACAGAGCAGAGACATTTGAAGGTGGATAAACTACCACTTTAATGAGTAGAAATCAGCAAGTAAAGGGGCCTTCCAGTGACAAACCAGAAGACCTTCAACCTAAGCAAAGTATGTTTCGGTCTGGAAGGGATAAAAAAAACCACCCTACTTTCCATAGAAGTGGAATAACAAAACACCCCCTAAAAATGACGCAGATTATAGAAAAGAAGAATGCATAAATAAATGCTCTCCAGAGGTAATCTATTTTTCTTCTAAATTAAACTATGCGGGACAAAATATTTCAGAAAAACCATTGTAGTTTTATGTTTTTATTACGTGTTGATAGTAACTCTCTGAGATACAAAAAAAAAAAAAAAAAAAAAAAAAAAAAAAAAAAAAAAAAAGCAACACCATGTTCTTAGACCTATTTTCTCCAAACTGGCACTGCATTACTCTTGTTTGAATTTTGTTTGGGGTTTTTTAAATCACTCCAAAGACAGTCTTCAGGCTAGAATCCTATCTCTGAAGAAAAATATGCTAACAGATTTTTCAGCATCCAGAGGAGAACAAGGATTAAAATTAGGAAGCTGAAAGGTTGTCCTCACAAGACAAGATTAAAAAAAGTTACTTACCCTGAATAAGTAATGATCAAGGTGAAACATTAATTCTTTATAAATATTTGAATACTATGAATCCTTAGGAGTGAGAGAAATTAATTAAAATACATAAAGGAGTACTGGGATATTAGAAGGGTTGTAAATACAAAAATATGAAAACTGGCTTATTTATTGTAAAGAAAAAATATACAAATTATTCAAAGTAAATGAATAAAAAATACTCTCCACTTATGTAAAATTATCTTGATCTAAAGTTTGACTCTTCAAGCTGCATTCTTTTCTTGAATGTTATTTCCCCTAAAAATGCTCACCACAATTGCACATAGAGGTTCCATTGTGTAAAATCAGGGGACAAACAGAAAAGCCTTGCAGCAGGCTGGGTTTTTCTTCCTTTTCTAGTTTTCATTCACAGTTTGTGGGTATATTCTGAAACTTATGTACTGACTTGTTATCAGTAGTGGAAGAGTTTGCAGAGCACAAGGTCTCTGATTACATGTTAAAAGGAGAAGCAAGCAGAACAGGTTCTCTGAATATATTATTTCCTACTCAGACCCCATTGGATGGTTACTCAAACTGATGAAATCATCAATTATTAGTCTACAGAGTTATCTTTTCTTATGTTTCCATATTTCCAATCACTGATTAAAGATTCTCATTTATTTTCAGAAAAAAATCCCAAAAGTAACAGTTTTTATCTTGTTACCCCCAGAAAGAAATCTCACCTTTGCACTGACTCCAGAATCTACCACTTGCCAGGATTCTTACTCCCTTACTAAATACTCTGTACAATAATGAGAAAAGCTTCAGATTTATATGAGGACTTAGGGCCCTCTACAGCATTTTTGTTTCACAGCCTACAGCTGACTTGTTTTCTAACATCACTGTTAATTAAATAAGCAGAGGAGGTGTATTGCCTTTGCAAAATACTTCCCATTATAAAAGTATTTTTCGGTAACAATAATTTGTGTCAATATCTTAACATTTTGGTCTGAAATTGCCCATGTAGAGCTAGATCATTTTATCCTAGTTAGTAGAAGAGAGAATTTCTGCAACGATACACCTTATTCCAAGAATCAGATGTGCAAAATTACTATGATGCTTATTCAAGCCCCTCCATTCAGTGATGATGTCAGAAGATGCAGTCTTGTAGCTGACATTCTTCTCAGAAGGCAGGAAAAAGCTCTTGGTCTCGTTCCCATCATCACTAGTTCATCCTTGATAAGGTAAATTTTAATGATCATTTCAGTGATCTCACACTTTACTGGGTACAGTACTGTTGGCACACGCCACCCAGACAGTCATCCAAAACTCAGGCTGCTACTCCCTCTTTTTGTGTGGTTTTGGTTATGGTTCTGGTTTTGGTTTCAGTGTCGGTTTTGGTTTTGGTTTTGTTTCTGTCTAGGTCACAGGGAGAAGGTTATCTTTGTCGCATTACCTGAGTAGCTCCATGGCTGGTAGGCAGCTGGCCTCCAGCAAAACTGCTCTTCTACTCCAGTAATGGCATATGTCAAAAACTTGCCATGATGCCATCACCACCTCACATCAACCTTTTATTCTTCTGAACCCCAGGAGTAGTTAGAAGTAATTCATAATCTGCCACTGTTCTCCTGCCAGTTTATCAATGAGCTTCCTAAGCCTCCTGCTTAAGTTCTGTGTCAGAAAATATTTTTTCAAGGCATTAAAAAATACTCTCTTTCCTTTAGAGCACCAGAGCAGAGCCCTCTGTATACCTGGTGCACACGAGGCTGTTTTCCTGGAAAAGAAAGCCACTTTCCACAGAAGGACTGTAATGGCAAGAGGGCAGGCAGGGCCTGAGCTGTCAGAGCTGTGCTGATCACAGGACCGCACTTGAGTGTAAGCTCAGTGCCAGCCAGTGTCCAGACTTGGCCTTCTCCTGCAGAGCAACTAGCTGACATACTGCACAGCATTTTGGAACACAAACTGACAGCCAAGTGTTGAAAATGATACTGAGAAGGACGGGCAAGTTTTGTGCTCAGCAGTACCCTCAGACTGGAACCAGCTCACCAGACAACAGACACAGCCAAAAGAGATCTGGCACACAAGCCCAAAGGCTTGGGCGGCACTTCCAAGAGGAACTACTGGTAACAAGTAGTTCCACACAACTTCTTCAAAAATCAATGTTGAATCCATGTTCACACTAAATAGGAACAGAGCACTTAGTAAAACATCGTTCGCAGGAAGGCTTGGTCAGTCTTGCCTTTCTGTATCAGTGTGACCTGCGATTTTTACCCCTGATTCTCAGTAGGTATTACTGAAGCAAGCAGGAGGGAGGAAATGCTTATATTACAATGGATATATTTTTTAATAAAATGTAATTGATATCCAGATATATGTCAGTCAAGGTTATGAAACATATGCTGTGAAAACCAGTGAGACAGCAAATCTTACCAAATCTGATTATATTAAGGGCAAAGAGCATTTCAAATATAAGACAATCAAGATGAATTAAAAATCAGAGCAATACAAGATGCAATGCTGCATGTCTTTGAAAACAGAAACTGCTTGTTTTTGGCACACATTGTATTACACAGCATCTTGCAGAATGTCCCTAATCTGTATCTTTAGCCATTATAAACTTCCTTGTTTTGTTCTTGTCTTATTATTTTTCAGTGGGAAGTTATAGACATATTTCAGTCTTTTTTGATCTCTTAGAACTGAATTTGCCATATTTTTTTTAACGACATCATAAGCCTCTAAAATTAATTACAAAAAATATTGATAAAACCAGTAAGGAAGTTGCTAATAGCAAATAAAACTTCATATTTCCAATATACAACAATTAAAATTCAGCCACTCTTTGCAAATCATGTCTTAAAAGTTGCACTGTAGACCATGAAGTTACTTTTAAGCAATAAAAATGAAGGAGTGATATTTTGCATCAGTGAAAAACTGGACCAGCTACTCCATGACAAGAGGGTTCAAACTGATTTATTTTTTTGTCCTTCCTTTTGCAAGAACAGAACAATTTTAGCCACTGCGTAGATCGAAACAGATTTTTGCATTAGTAGTCACCGGTCTTGCTGGTGAAGCAGAATTACAAGACAAATTCAAAGGCTAGAGAGACCTTATTTGCAAGATGGACAGGATAGGTGGGCTTCAGTGGCCTAAACACCATCACCTCAGGCTATCTGAGATGCCATGGGCAGCCACAATATCTGCAGGTGGCTGGCAGGTCTGAGGTAGGAAGGATCTCCTGAAGGGAGATCTGCTGCCTTGCAAACCGGCAAGTGGAGGCCAGGCAGGCTTAAAGTGTTGTCAGAGCCAACAGCAAAAGTGACACTTGGCCCTCCTGTTTCAGCAATTGAATTTCCCCCTCCTCCTTCAGTATTCCTTAGCTTGGCCTCCTTGCAGGGCCTGGGGCTGTAGTTTGCCTTTCACTCCCGTCCTACCAGAAAATCGAATTTCTCTAGAGATTTCACTGAAATGGAACCTTGCGCCCTAAGATTTTGATTCCCCAGTTTTTCAGCTGTGAAACGCCCAAGAAGGCTTTATCTCTGTTTTCTTTCTTTCTTTCTAGAGTTCATATAAACTATGGAGTGCACTAGCTGGCCCTCACACCTCACTTCTGGCCACCTTGGCAGAACACAAAGGAACCCATCCCAGAGATATGAGAGCTTTCTAAAAATCCTCAGTCTCTTTTCAAATTAAATGCCTAAGACATGTGACCTCTCACAAAGGTAAATAAAAGCTCCTGAAATCTTTGCTGTCTTGCAGCATTGTTCAATGGTGAGTGCTCTCAGAAGGTGGAAGTTCTGCTGTGAGATACCTATTAATGTGGCAACAAGGGGCTCAGTCCAGTTCTCCTACTGGCCAGGAGACTGCCTGCAGCAGAAAACCATTGAAGAATTGCAGGTGCAGCCTACCCAGGCTTGACAGAGCTGTTCCATCTCATGTTAATAATTAAATATTCATTGGAGCATGGACCAGAACCTGACTCTCCCACTTCCCAGGTGATAGCCCTAATTATATGCCTATGTCATCAATCTCTGTCTCTGCTGTAATGAATTGTCATTATTTGTATATACTGGAAGAGTTTTAACAGGAGATAGCTCTCCTCCCTCTTTCCCTCCCCTCTGAATACCTGACAGCCAAGAGGCCTCAGTACTCTTTCTGGCACAGATGAAGAGAAAGGTTCAAGTCCTCTCTGAATTACGCAGACTAATGGATCTGAGAAGAGGTGCATGGGAAATAGCCATAGTCACGGCAAGGCAGTCCTTGAAGACTCTTCCTTTGGCTAAGCTGAGGGAGACTGCTTCTGGTAGGAATACAACTGAGGTCATTAAGAAGAAGGATCCTAACCAGGCTGGCTGTGGGTATGTGTTTGTGCATGCCAATTAGACACTGAGCTAGGGCTTTAACTTCACTGCTGCTTCCTTAAGACTGGAACTCTGCACCAAAAAGATTACGTGGATGTTAAATTCTTTTCACACATCTAACCCTTATTATCTACAGGATTACCTGTAGAGGTATACACTGCTTCAAATAATTTTCTAATGAAAGACAGTGTCAATAATCAATATAGTGGCTCTGTACTCCTTTCCCTTCAGGTGTCATTACACAGCCCTTGCCACTGACTCAAACAACATAAAGATTTCACATTAAGACTCACACAAAAGATCCTTCAGAGTCTATAATCACATATTGCCTCTCCAGGGCATTTTCTACAATGCAATACCGTATTTTCATATCCATTACTCACATTCTCTGTAATACTTTCAGCACTAACACTGCTGAAATTACTTGTGCAGGTTTTAAACAGGCTGGTTATACTACACTAAGCAGGTGTTTCCCCAGAGTTTTCCATAGCTAGATGCTTCCTGAAATGCAGCACAAGCGACCCCATTTATCACAAGTTAAGAGTCTGTTAATGCTTACCTTTTCTTTAGCAAAACAAATGAGATTAGAACTGATAAACTTAGCACTATTTATAACAGACTCACTAGTTCTGTTCAACCTCTGTGTGTGCAGAATTACTAACTCTACAGTGTAGAAAAGCTTTTTCTATTAAATTCCGGTAAAAAGAGAGCATGGATATTTTTTTACATGACAGCTTTGTACATTAACCTCTTTAATATTGTATCCTTTCTTTTTAGTGTCTGAGTGCTTTGCCAAGTCAAGCTGCAGCAGGGGCCAGTGCGGTGCCCATGTGAGTGGGAGAGGCGTGGGGCACAACCTTACCCCTTGCACACCTGATTGCGTGCTGGGGCATGATCCTTCTTCCCCCACCATACAGTAGCCAGGACAAGGCTCCCACTCGCCAGCTGCTACATGGAGTCCCAGATCCCCTCCAGTGATCTACATCTGCCTCCTGTGACCAAGATGCCAAGGAGAAATGGCAGTGCTGTGTATAGCCAGTCTCCCAGTGCTGCTGCAAGGACTAGGAGATGAAGACTCCTGTGCTCTTATCCCCCTCTGTAAATCTGCACCTGCAAATATTGACTGAATTCTATTACAGATAATACACCCATAGCTAATCCATGCTTATACCATCTACCTTTGGTCCTTCCCCATCGCACCTATTGTTTGTTTTAAAAGCAACTACTGTGTAACGCAGCAGCAATTAAAACATCACTTTCTAAAATCCATTCAAAACAATAATTTTGAAAATTTTCCCATGTAAATCTTTTGCACTCCAGTTGTGCTTTTGCTAACAGCAGTTACAGCAGTGTTCCCTCAATGAGTTGTTTGGAATTACTCTTATTTCAGTTTAACAGAGTAGCAGGAGAACCAGACCTTTTGAATCAGGCTTTAACACACTCAAAGGGAGAAAAACACTGAAGGCAAAACTGAGTGCTTGCTTTGTTAGTGGCAGCATTCAAACATTATGCCTTCATCCCAGCATAGTCTTTGTGAAGCCAAAGTGAAATGTGCAGCAGGGCAGTGTATATTGATTCACAAGGTCCTGTGGGACCAAGGAGGAAGTTCCACCTGCAGTTGGCTGTGAGAGAAGGAATGACACATTGCTAGAGCTTGGATCACACCGTTTCTACAGTAGGAAAGACAGAAAGAGCAGAGAAAAGATCTATTAAGACTCAAGTGTGCTTTATGAAATACAGCTACAAGCAGTATTGATTCTGTCTCCTTTCATCTATATAGGAGAAAGAGAACTTTACCTCTGCTTATAATTGCTTTAATAATTAAGAAACTAAAAGCCTAGCTGTGATCTCTCATATATAAGTAAGAAAACATGATGAAAATATAGGAAGGAAAAGGGAATGGAAAAATGTTGGCTGAGCAGTTCACTTGGCTACTGCGCAGAACATACCACTACCTCTGCCTTATCACATTATTATTATTGTGGTGGCTTGCCATGCCATCTAGCAGGGACTCGGGGAACTACCAGTTCTGGGGAAGAACTGAAAAGGCAACACAAAAGCAAGACCAGGAAAAAGTTCTGGAGTATATATTTTTGAAGAGTAAATATAAGCATTTGTGTTTTTCCAATAAAACAGCTTCTGAATGAATGGTAGTTTCTACAAAAAAGATCTTCTGCCTTTAATACTTTAATACATATTGAGCACTTCCACAAGTTCATTACACATTGTGTATGGAAATATTTTTCTTCTACCTTTAAATATCTCATATTTTCTCATTTTTTCTAATATTAACAATGAAAATCTGCAGCTGGGTTTCCAAATACCATGAGTTTCACCTCTGATGTGCTCATTTTCTTAACCCCTTCTCTGATATTTTTTTCTGGTGCTTCTGCGAGTTGAATTCCTCATGCTTCTAGACCAATACTGAGACTAAACTCACAGAGGTTTGCAAACATCACTGATGACCCCATACCCTACACACCAACATCTGTCTAATGTAGTTGCACTTTACTACATCCTGACATGCCCAAATGGCTTGTTAGACTTTTCTTTTTTTAAAGGGGTAATGTGCCATTTTTAAAATTAAAGTAATTTCCCATCCAAGAAATTAGTAATCCTCACCAGATATGCCAGACTAAAACAGTACATTAATGCAAACTTCATTAATTCAGATTCCTGCTTGAAGGTTGTATTCTATATTGCATGGACAAAATCATATTTCTCTCCTCTTTTTAAGCACTTTATAAATCAGGAAATTTGAATGAAATTTTATTTGTTCTTAGTATAAAGTTACAGCTTTCTATCACTTGGCCACACAGGCAAAGCCTTTCCAAACCATTACATACACCAATATTATGTTTGCCTCAAGCAATTCTTAAAAGGACATGAGAATAACCCTACTACTGTCCCTCTACCTCTCACTGGGATCCCAAGCCTCTTAGAATTATACAGACATAGATAACTTCAACATTTCTCCTTCATTTTCCCTCACTTTCTCTCAATTTTTACTGCATCTGTCTTCCCTCTCTAGCATGAATGCCTTATACTCCACACCTTTTAACCCAAACACCTTTTCTCCTCACTTTAGCTGTTTCCTTTTGCTTTCTCTCTTGTAGCATATAGCAGATCCTACCAAAACATTGACCTCCTCTGCAAACAGATGCACTTTGACTACATTCTCGTTGGAGATATCCATATCAAGACCACCACCACAGACAGTTCAGAGAAAAAATTTGGACAAGTGAAGATCTGCTGTTGACTTCACCATTGTACTTCCCCAGTCCCCTCATCCAGCAGAATGGAGTGATGGGAAAACAGGGACATAAGATGTGGATATAAGACCAAACACATCAATCCAGCTCCACCCGGCCCTGATGTTGGCCATGGACCTATTTTTTCTTGGTCTCCCTGTGAACACGGGGGCATCAGTCCCTATGGAGTGCATCAAGTGTAACAGGTTTTTGCCTGGCAGAGCCCATATTTGCAGTGACATCTCGTGACAGACCATCTAGAAATTCCAGGGTCTCTACCATCCTTACCCTGGATCTGTGGTCTCCTGGTTGCCAGATTGTCACATTTGAAAATGTACACATGGGAATTAAAGATAAGACCTTTGGTCATGGAAATACTCTCTAAAAGACAGATATATGAGTTTTTTCACTGGTTCTAAAGGAGCCCTGCTAGACATGATGGAGATCAGGTACGCAGTTGTTTGGTCATCTTTGACCCTTTAAGCACATGAGAAATCTGTAAATCCTACTACTCATCTGCCCCAGGATACTCACTTCCCATTGAGCTATACCACCTTCACGCTCTGCCACCTGCTCTCCTGCCATTACAAGTTACATTGCCATTTCAGCCAATATCCTGATTGGAAATTGGTGTCACAGAGTCTGAATCTTCACTGACAACACCAGGATTCTGTCTACCACCTGCACTGTTCCACTGAAAAATTCAGTCATTTTCTTCTAAATCCTAAAGCACATTTGGAGAAACTGGTTTTTGTCTAAGGGTAAAACCAGACTCATAAAGGACTTGCACCCCCTTTTTTTCATGATGCAGCCCACGGGTCAGTGTATGTCCTGGCTCATGTTTCCTGGCAAAGCAGCAATGAACAGTGCCTGTTGCCACCTTGGATGATGACAGAGTGTCAGGCACTGCCAGGAGGATTTCACCGGCATTCATCTCCTGTTTATGTGCATCAGGTTTTTTAGCCTTGTTCCAATCCCTTCGTTTTCAGTTATCTTCCATAATAACCAGCTGATTGTCTTCTTCTGTAGCCCTGTGTCATGTTCTCTCTCAGTCGTCTTTCATCCAGGCCAAAGAGTCACAGTGTGTTTAGTTTTTCTTCATGTTGAACTTCTGTACCTCTGATCAGTGCTGCTGTGAGGTGCGTTGGTACAGGGTTCTGCAGATGGCTTAAGTTTTCACAGGTTCAAAAGTGAATTGAACACAGCGATGGAAAAAAAATCTGTTCAGTGCTACTGATTACAAAGATCTGACACCAGGAATTTCCTGAGCTGTGTGAGTGAAGCATCACTGCATGTAGCTTAGCATCTCTTTTGGGTGTCCACTATTCCTCTCTGTCAGAAATAGGTTACTCGGTCTTTGGTATGTCCTATCCTGGCAGTTCCTACATTTTTATGTCTTGCTCTTTACTTTCCCCAATTTTATTACATCTATTTTTCAGAGAGGAATGGGGAGTAACAATAATTACTATCAGTATTCCAGAGACAAGTGCATCCACTGTATACGGACGGGGTCTTAATGATCTTTCAGTTTTCCCTCCTAGTCCTTCATTAATCCTTTTTAGATTTACCTACTTAGCATCACTGAGCACATAATCGAATTTTTAACAGAATTATCTGCCAAGTTCCTCTTTGCATGTATTCTTCCCTTGTCGGCATTATTTTATATTTACCAATACTGAATTTCTAAACCATTTTACAATTCAATAATATGTACCTTGAAATTCTTCTGAGACTCTTAATTGTTATGACCCTCAATAATTTTGTATCCTATCGTTTTTCACCATAGGTTTTATCTTCTCTTCTGGACATTGCATGCATACACTGAATGCAATTACAGATTCCTGATGTATCCTGCCACAAAAATTGATCTCTTATAAACATAACTGCTCCCTCATCCCCTGGACAGTTACTAGTACACAAAAAGACCACAAAACAACTTCATCAATCCAGAGGCCTGTAGTTACGGAATAATCTGGAGTTCCTTTAAAAGACGCTGTGTTGGTTTTTGGCTGGGGAGGGTCCATTTTCTTCACACTAGCCAGTATGGGGCTCTGTTCTGCACTTCTGCTGAAAACAGCATTGGTAACATAGAGATGGTTTCATTACTGCTGAGCAGTGCTTGCACAGGGTCAAGGGATTTTCTGTTTCTCACACTGCCCCACCAGTGAGGAGGCTGGGGGTGCACCAGGAGTTGGGAGGGGACACAGCTGGGACATAGCTAACCCCCACTAAACCAAAGGGATATCCCACAGCATAAGGTGTCACACTCCACATCCAAAGTGGGAGGAAGAAGGAGGAATGGGGGAGATTTGGAGTGATGATATTTTGTCTTTTCAAGTCACTGTGACGTGTGATGGGGCCCTGTTCTCCTGGGGATGGCTGAACTCCTGCCTACCCATGGGAAGTGGTGAATGAATTCCTTGTTTTGCTTTCCCAGAGTGCACAGCTTTTGCTCTCCCTATTAAACTCTCTTTATCTCAACCCATGAGTTTTCTCACTTTTAGTCTTTTGATTCTCTCCCCCATCCTGCTGGCGTGTGTGTTTGCCTCCCTACTGATAGCCAAGTCTCTGGCCCTTTACCACTGGACAATAAAAAACAACAAAAGGAAAAAAATGTTTTCATCCTCTTTTCTCTGGTACTTTGGCAACTTCTGCACTCCCATGCTTCCTCCTGGACTCTCTCTTCAAGAAGAAGGCTCTTTCTGAAAACTTTCCATTTCCAAGCCCACCTTCATGCTTTGGCAGTGATTTTTAGACTGTAACATCAATAAGTTGATAACAGTTTCTAAAAAGGATAAAATTATCATCAGAAAATCCAAAAACCCTGGGAAATTCTTGTTTCCAAATTAATCTGTTAAGAGATCTGACTAGTAGCTTTTAAAAATTAACTTGGTTGCATAGGAAAATGATGCAATCCAGAGGGATGTTGACAGGCTTGAGAAGTAGGTCACTGAACCTCATGAGGTTAAACAAGGCCATGTGCAGTCTTGCGTTTTTGTTGCTGCAATCACCAGTATCAGTACAGGCTGAGTGATGAATGGACTGCAAGTAGAGCTGAAGAGAAGGACTGAGGGATATTGATGGATGTAAAATTTTCTATGAGCCAGCAATGTGCTCTTGCAGACTAAAAAGCTAACCACATCCTGAGCTTCATAAAAAGAAGCGTGGCCAGCAGGTTAAGGGAGGTGGTTCTCCCCTTTATTCCACTCTTGTGAAAACCCATCTGGAGTTCTGCATCCATTTCTGGGGTCCCCAGTACAAGGAACCTGTTGGGGCAGGTCTAGAGGAGGGAAAGGAAAATGACTGATGGACAGGAACACCTGTCCTGTGAGGACAGACTGAGAGAGTCAGGGTGTTCAGCGTGGAGAAGGATCTGGAGAGACCTTATTCTCACCTTGCAACTCTGTAAAGGGGCTTTTAAGGAAGACAGAGAGGTTGTTTTTGACAGAGCCTGTAGTGAAAGACAAGACAAATGGTTTCAAATTGAAAGAGGGTAGGTTTAGATTAGATATAAGTAAGAAATTTTTTACAACTACATTGGTTTGACACTGGAACAGGTTGCCCACAGAAGCTGTGAATTCCCCATACCTAGAAGTGTTCAAGGCCAGGTTGGATGGGGCTGGTCTAGTGGAAGATCTCCCTGACCTTTGAAGGAGGATTGGAACTAGATGATCTTTAAAGATTCCTTTTAAACCATTCTATGATTCCATTACTGGAATCATTAAATAGAAAACTGATAAATAAGAAGGGACACATGATCAACCACATCAACTTACATGTAAGTGACTACATCAGGAGGCTGTTACTGAAAAGTGAAATACTCAAAAGAGCAATTCCACTGCTGCTCACACAACCAGCTTTCCACCCTGGATGTTTCTACTCTGGAGTCCAAATAAGGCAGGATTAATGTGGGAAAAATTGCATATGACCATGCAATTCAGAATCCAAATACAGATACAGAAAACACAGGGAGCACATGCAGATGATTGAAGGCTCAGTTCTAGATTCTGAGTGCTTCAGAAGATTACAACAGAAAAGTTTTTCTATTATAAGTCTTCTAAAAAAAAATTCTTAAAATTTATTTGTTTGTTTGAACCTTAAAAAAAAACCACCACCAAAACTTGACAGAACTCTGTAGAACTGCAGCAGCAGAAGCCACTACCCCAAGCTCTACTACAGTGACATGTCAGCATTTTCAGCACAGAGGTAGCCACTGCAGTTGCAGTTTTGACTGTTGTAGCAGCAGCTGTTACTCCCTTGGCAGTAGCACAACCTGGGTTCTTCAGATGTTCATCAGATTTTGACAGACTGGATATCCCTAAGAAGGGCAAATGAAAGGGGAATCTTACCATTGTATAGCACTTAAAATTTCCAGGACAATTAAAATGGCAGTTCTACAACCCAAAGCATTTCCACATGAAAAATATCCAAACCTTTACTTCACATACACAGTAGCAATATATAATTCTCAGATAAACACTTAAAATGCACCTTTAAAATGTCAAGAAATAGCTATCCTAAAATAGAGGACATCTATCAATTCTTCTTTGCATAGTTAAGCATATACAGAAGATCTATCAGGACCTATTACAACAAGGCAGGCAAGAAATATAAAAATGGAAAATATAACCCCCCAAAGATACATCTTTCCCCCATAAAATGTGTGTGGATTGAAGACCTCACTACTGCAAGACTTTGAAGACTCTTTGGTCTCAGCAAGTTTCAAGGAAGCATATAGAAATAACAAGAGGACCTAGAACTTTAATTATTAGTTTAAAAAAAAAAAACATTAGGTATAAGATAATGACCTTATTCTTTGGTTTTTTAACATGCATTTAAGTCATGATTAAGAAAGTCTTGTTGGGGTGAAGGGCACTGATCATCCCTACACAGCACCTAAATAGTTTCACAGCTTCAACTACTGTTTGGGGTTACTGCTATGAAAAGGACACAGGAAGGGAAATCTCTGAGGTTTCTGCTTTGGATTTGGCTTTTGGTTTTTTGGGGTTTTATAAGGCTGTGCAAAG
Source organism: Pomatostomus ruficeps (assembly GCA_013400735.1). NCBI lineage: Eukaryota > Metazoa > Chordata > Aves > Passeriformes > Timaliidae > Pomatostomus > Pomatostomus ruficeps. Next base: position 5,937 of record VYZT01028751.1, on the reverse strand, counting down.
TGCTCAGGAAGATCAGGTTCCAGGCAGCCTGCCTGTTTCAGTAGTTTCAGTAGATAATGCAAAAGGAGAGGGGTTGACATTCACAAGTGACCACAGTGCTGGAGAAGAATGATGATTGAACAGTTTGAACAGTTGTGACTTTTCACACCTGACACTTAAATTCTTTAACAAGCCTTATGCATTATGTAACCAAGATCAGGAAGTACAGATCATCACAAATAATGTGTGCCATTATTTGTTATTAGGGGCATGTAGGGGTGGTAAAAGTGCCTCGACAGTAACTGAGACAGTAACTGAACCTGTCAAGAAAATGAAAGCACCTGTCAAATCATTTTCCTGGAAATAAGAAAATAATCCTCCCCCACTTTAAAATTCTACATCGTTACAGTGCCACAAACTGGTACCTCCATCTACTTGTTCCCATGGTCTGTTCAGAAGGTGCACCTTTGGATGTGCATGTGTGGAAGAAGCCATAACAATACACTTTGTTTTATTTCACTTAAACCAAGTAAACTTACATAGGGGCAGTTATAATGCAAGGTTAGAACAAATACTGGTTTAAAGATGCTTTGAGGATAATAAAATACTGGAAGGAGTTTTCAAGAAATATTTTACACCTGAGCAGACATGGCAACATTGCAAGAAGTTCTCAGTAGGAGCTTTTGGTACCAGTACACCAATTACAGAAATCTTCAGTAAACCATCTGTCCTGTGGAAAGGATTAACACAGGAAGTGATGTAAGGGAAACATAATGAAAAATTAATATCAAGCAACAGCATAAACATGTCGAGAGAGTATCAGAAATCCAGAAAGATAAGACACAAACCAAAATTTGGTTAACAATGAACGTCAAAGGCAACAACAAGCAGTTCTATAGCTATACTGAAAAAATTGGAAAGCTAAAAGGATGTTTTGACTCATCTGTAGGTTCACAGTTAAGACTTTCTGTCCAAGCTTTTATTATTAAAATAAATTAGTTAACACACCATCTCTTTTAAGTAGAAGGTTAGATATGTATAGGCTCCAAGACCAGCTTCAAGCCAAAATTGCCTCTGGTTTTGGTTTGGTCAGGTTTTTAAAATTGAAATAGGCGGCTTCCTTTAGTACTTGTGAGGATGGTTTGTGCCTTAAGGGAGAGGAGTACAAGAAGAGCGCAGCAGTCTTGCAGTCAGACTCTGGGGCAGGGTTGAAAAGTGCTGCAGTACCTCCTGCTCTGCCTCTAGCAGCTGCCTGGTACTTCTCCCATTCACTGCTTAATAGATCACAAAATGCTAATAAGTTCCATTTTGCTCAGCTAATTATAAAACATAAGCTGGAAAACAGTTACTTAACAGATATTTGCCATTGCCACCTTATGTATACGTTGCTTCGATTCACTGGATTCATTTCCTTCTGTCAGATTTGTATTTAATCTGTTTTGTTCTACTTAGATCAGAATCTTACAGAGAGGGACTATTAACTGTGATCTCTTTGATCACAGCCCAAGACACCACTGCCCTCGAACCTGTCATTTTTTTCTATATCTGCACAAGACCACCGTATACCTAAGAGAGGCTTTTTTTCTGGGCAAATTCTATCTACATAAAATGTTCATTTTGACTGTCCATTTTTCCTCTTCTGATAATGAAATTCAAAAGATGTATAGAGAATGAATGTAAGAATCCTTCTAGGAAGTTCCGAGGCATTTTATTTTTAGATAGAGTTTCCAAATTCTTCTATTTTTACCTGGATTGAACGATTTCTAAAAATTCCTCTGGGTAACATATATAGATATTTTCCATATTACAAAAAGAGGATTCAGAAAAAAAGTTAGACCAAGCTTTTCTGCCTCTGAATTCCTCTCTTTTCCCCAAATGCTCATTAGCTCTCATCTTTTCTTCACTATATCTTTCTCTCTCCCAGTAAGTCCCACTGCTTCTAATTCTGCTTTGTTTCTGCTTTTATGTCACTTATCATGTCAAAACTTAAGTGCTTTTAAAATGGAGCAGATTATAATGAGGTACAGATTACCTGATTTAAAACATTTTTCTTTGTTGCCATTGTAAATGCCCACATAAGTATACAGAAGATAAAAAGGAGCCATAGATGTGCATATAAGATGTATATATCTGTAAGTTTTTCATATACCCAGACATGCACACATGTTTTTCTTGGCATTTTGTATTCAAAAGTAATAAAGTTGAACAGAAAATATTTCATAGGTGACCTGCTGCCAAGAGGAATTTGAATTATCTTTGGTCATTTTGAGTTATAAGGTCTCAAGATAAAAGAAAAGAACATTAAGAATAAGCCATTAAGTCACTTAACCAAACAGTCCTAAAGGAGCTTCCTGCTAAAGTGTCCCTCTACCTGCTGCAATGAATGATACATGAAGCACTTCAGATAGTACCATGGGGTTCAGAGTGATGAGCTTACAGTGTGACTTTCCTTGGCTTCACTGGCAAGCCAGCAAAAAGGAATATTAAATCATTGTGGGTTTCTCTTTTTCGCCCCAACTTTTTCCAACTGCCTAATACATGTCTGCATATTTTTACTCAAATGACGTCAGGCTCTGTTCGTTCATCTTTCATAATGAAGGAAGCACTGCATCGTGTTTGTTTTATAGCTGCCTTAAGATTTACCAACATGGAATGCTATCCATATATTTGCAAAAATATTTTAAAGATCCATTTAGTGAAATCCTTATGCAATGAATACGACTCAGTGAGGACTGCACAGAAAGTAAAAAGTAGGGATAAAATTTAAGGAAATAATTTAAGCTTATCTCTCATACTAAAGAGTTTGGTTTTGTTACATCCACTCCAGCTCTAACTTTTAAATTATATCAAGTAGTTGTAAAGGAAAGGAAGAAAGGAATTTTATTCTACACTTTTTTTAACCAAAGCTCTGATGCCTGTGCTCATTATTTGAAAGTTTGCACCGCCAGCACCTTGTATTACTGAGCACATCCTATACAACAGAGTGCTCTTATTGTAGGAAAGCAGCCCTGTCCATCCTCCTGCTAACATTTTGCCATCAACTACTCAACTCAGCAGAAATTCATGTCCTCAGAAAAAACCATGCAGACAGGAAAAATGCATTTGCTACCTTAAGAGTCCAGCTAGATGCAAAATGGATTAGAATCCTAGTTCACGCTTCCTTACATTGTTTTAGATGATGCACGAATCAGAAAAATCCCCTCCACCAAACCAGACAGTCTGAAGAGCAGAATACTCTATGGCTGATAGAGGGTAAAATGAAACAAAATGGGCATTCCTGATAAATTATGAGTTTTTTTCTTATCTCCACAAATATGATTCATAGGAAAGGTCACTTCTTCAGAGGTCCAGATAAATAGAATCTTAACTAGCCTATCAACATCAAAACCCACAAAAGCTTTAGACTAAAATATTCTACACAGCATGTATTCCCACACTGTTTTCCCTTGACTATGGACATAGGTTCTGAATTTAGCTTTAAATTGTTTATGGGGTTCTGTGAATTTTTAAGATAAATCATCCTTATGGGAACTGATCGCGAGCTCCCAGGAAGCAGCAAAGCCTCATGTTATTACAAATGAAAGGTAAACCATGAATACATGTAATTAATTGTATGGAATAGCCCCAAAAGAGTTGACTAAGCATAGGTACTCTATGAAATACAGAAATGTAGAAAAAGACCAGTATTCAGATTACAAAAATTTTATATCGGCTTCTTTTCAGCTCCAAAACACACTTTTCTCAGGTTATGTGAAAATTAAAAAAAAAAAAAAATTAACAAATAGGAGAACAAAATGAAAGTTCCCTAAAACACCAGTAAGCCACCTGCCAAGGAAGTGTCATTGGCTAGTAAGATAATCTGCTTGAGCAACACAAGAATTTGAGCTTGATACTTCATGGAGTATGAAGCTTTGTATTCTTTTGGAAAGGAGAAGAAAACAGTTCATAGATTATGACCACACAGGTCATCAGAAATCAGGTTATTCACAATTCTGACCTCAGATGAAGCACGAATAATTTCAATACACAGAGTCTGACATGCTTATTCCTCTCTGACTTATGGGTACAGCACAGCAGACCAGGTTTCTTGATTCACACATTTAACTTCCAAGAATTTTTTTTCTGTTCCAACAGCAATACAGAGTTACAGAGCTCATAACAGCAATTTCATATGTGGAAGTGATCAACTTCACCAAATAAATTGAACAGTACTAACCCACCATTTTTTTGTTCATTAAATAATAAGCAGAAATGTCACTAGAACTGTTAATAAAATCCTCTTAAAGTACACATGAAAGGTTGAAAAAATTCTTAATGGAATGGGACTCATTTTTCCCCAGATGCTCCTGCTTTGCAACATAATTTTCAAATATTCAGACAGAACATGAGAACTGAAAAACTTAATTGCAAGCTGGAAAATGAGGTGTTCCATTTTCATGAATGGAATAAATAAATGATTCCTGGTTTGGGTATTCCTCCACCACAAACACAACATACTCATCCCAATACTTGCAAAGGAAAAAAAAAAAACACAAAAAAAAAGTTACTATTATTCTCAAGTTTTCAGCACTTTTCAGTCAGTTAACAACTTTAGGTAAGAGCCTGCTTTAAGAGGGAATAGCAGATCATAGTCACGAATAACTACATAAGATATTGATGAATACAATCATACCAGAACTGAAAAAAAAAAAAATTAAACCCAGTAAAAAATAGGGAATGCAGAAAATGTTCTACATAAATTTATCACAACTTATAGAAGATAGGACACTAGGAAAAATCTATACTGTAAGACGTAAGGCTCATAAATATTTACACTATTGTTATATTTCTACTGTTGGATGAAATTAGAAATAGGTAGGTGGCAGATTACAAAAAGTTGTTCCAAATAAGGAAATCCTTGTCAAACAAGGATGTTTCTCATTAGGCAAGGCCTGACACCAAGCAAAACTGTTACCCAGAATTAGAAAGAAATACAAAACCATGCCTGGTTATGCAAATATTTGCAGAGGAATGTAAAAGACAGAGACAGAACTGCGTAGAAGTGATTTGAACCACTCAGCTGAGCACATCCAAAGTCAGTGAAATTTCAGATGCTCAAGTGCAAGGTCACAGAATCAGGAACAGAACGAGCATCCAGAACAAATCTGTAGCATAGGAACCACAACGAGTAAGGATCCAGAGGGCAAGGCAGACAACCAAGTCTGTGTAAGTTTCCAACACTATGCTATTCAAGCAGGTGAATGCATTCCCTTGAATAAAAAGGGGATTCCCTCCCTGCTATTTTATATCTGCATGCAGCAGCCATTTTCTTAATGCTAAGTTATTATATTCACTGTAGCCAGCAGTATTTTAAGGTGTTGAAAAATTGCTGAGTGTTGAGCCACAAAAAAAATAAAAACTTGTTCTGTGCATCTTAGCAAAAGAAAACACAGGTTACAGGACACAGTGTATAAAAACCTTCATGGAGGTAAAGTAACAAATGCTAATTACTCTTTTAATGGAGCAGGAAACAGCCAGAATGAACAACAAGATGCTGTCATCAACAGTATCTTCAAATATTGCTGTATTAAATATATTTCTTGCAGTTTTCTGAATGCTCACCTGTGTTCCAAGAGCTTAGATCTGTCAATGGAGGTACCAGTGAAAGCTCTTCAGCCAACTATTTTCAAAGTTATCCAGTCCTGCAGATCTAAAGGTCTTTACTGGGAGTATATGCCTAACATCCTTTCCATTTATCGTTGGAATAGAACATCTTTCACCATCATTTAATATAAGTATCACTTCTTTTCCAATCCATTGGACATCATTTGTTAAATATTTTCTCTCTTCTGAATATTCCTGGGGGATTGCACCTCTTTAATGTAACCACTATCAAAGATTATTGTTTGGGGTGGTTTAGGTTTGATTTTTTTTTTAGCGGGGAAGAAGCGGGAAGTGTTGGGATTTTTTTGTTTTGTT
>VYZT01028748.1:55494-68313 GCA_013400735.1 Pomatostomus ruficeps | reverse complement strand
ATCAGCACAGCCTGTAACCAAGGCCTCTCTGTCCATCCTGAAGACATCTCAGTACAATACACAAAATACTTGCTTTGTTTGGTGCTGGATGCTTTTAATTTAAATTAATGCACAACAACAGTGGCACTTTTGTGGGGTAGGAAAGGATCACACCACTCTATGCCCAGCTAATAAATGATCATCTCAGCAACATGCTATTGCAGCTGCAAATAAACACTAAATCCAACATATAGCGAGCAAGGCATAGAACAAATACGGACACCTCAATAATATGCAGTGCTACGTGCCTTCAACGTTAGAATAGTAAATTAAAAGACAGCATACCTTAGATCCTACTTCTCCTGGACTGAGAGAGAGAAAAGACAGACTTCACAACACTGCAGTATGATTTAGCTGAATTTTACTTTCAAGCACTCAACTTCAGTGTTAGGAATGACTGCCCAAAACACGCAGAGTTCAGAGTTGTGCTGAAAGGAAGTACCTCCTCTTTCACAGAGAAACCATGAGGGGATCTGAAGGCAGACTCTGCTGGAATGTCAGAACACTGCGTACCAATCCTGCTCTGCAGTAAGCTGAGCATGGGAGAGCTGCCCGTGACACCGCCTCACCAACATCTCTGACCGCTCAGAAGGGAAGTTTTGGTTTTCAAAATGAATAGCTTTGTCCAATTGTCACAGAAATTCCATCCTTCCAAAAATGTCATTTCTTATGGGACATTTGCCACAAAGCACAGACATGAGCTGCAAATTTTCAGTAGAAAAGTAGGGGCTAGTCTAACATCTGGCTGAAAATTAACACATAACCAAGGAATTAGAAAAACGCTGCTATAGCAGAACTGGCATTTTTCTGTGATAATCTCCTAATGCTTTCTGTAATAAAGTAAAGCAAAGCAAACCTGCTATTTGTTTCACACTACATCTATTCGTATGAAACTGATAGTTTCCAGGATCAGCTACTCCAACAGGACATCCTATCCTGAAAGACAGAACTTACAAAGCACCGCATTGTAACACATTACACTACAGAAAACCAGTCACAGAAAGCACTGGGAATCCAAAGCGAGAACTTTGTCTCTTCTTTTGTGACTTTCATACCAAACGAAAGCCCCTACCAAAAAATCTGAAGCTCTGAGTGGAAACCACAACCTCAATGCAGAGTTCGATACGTACGCAGTTTGTCTACTCTAACAAGTTCATATATTTGCAATTTTGCTGTTAGTACAATACAGTCCCTACTGCTCGGGCCTTCTTGCATAAGCCAGTCCTTTGTGATGTCCAGTTTGAACTAGTGCTGAGTAAATCTGTTAATGTAGAATGAGAACTAAAGTTTCACAAAGACCCAGGCCTGCCTCCATGTCTTGAACAAAACCTGCCTTTTCATTTCATCGTGGAAGAAATGTAAAGACTTTGAGTATTTTCCTCAAGGTATATCTGTTTAGAAATGGAACAGTTCTATGTATTTTGCTAGCTAACTTCAAAGCAGGCTACTGCAGCACTAGTTCTACAGGATTTACTTCTATGAAAAGTGCTGTTAGACTTTCTGCTACCTGGAATAGCACCGAATTGCTGCCTAAGCTGCTACTGAAGTGAAAACTGAAACCAGTTGTTCTCAAAGAGAACTCACTCAAAGTTCTCATAGTTTTAACCATACTTGAACTTCAATACAGGATGCTTATAAATTTTAGAAGACGATTGATTTTTACCTCTACTCATGGGACTTAACTCCCACTAAGCACACATTAGTTTATGATATGAATATGTATAATCCTGCTTTTCTCTTAACCCTCCACCCCCAAAGCAGGAACAGTTCTAGTTTCAGAACGTGTCTTTGCAAGTATGCCTCAGGTATTTGAGGCACTAGATGAAGGAACGAGTGATTTATGAATACTCCTATGGCACAACAAAAAACTGCAAGTGTGACAGCTCACATGGAAGCAACAAGAAAGCATTCCCAAACAGATGCAATCAATTTCATGAACACATCCCCAGATTCCTAAAGCATGTAAGTATTTTACACAAAACTTTCAGGTCTCTGATCTGTTTATACACAGGCCCTTCTACAGAGAACCTCTTGCTGACTCACTACTCCCCAGCACAATCAAGCCCAAGGGACTTGTGACAAATGTCTGCTATTTAAACATATGTTACAGCCTTGCATCCTAACTCTTCATTTGCTGAAGTAGACTGGCTCCTGTAAACTTCATCACAGCCTTGGCTCATCCAAAATAGCTCACACGTTACTTCAGCCATTGTTTCTTGCTTGCGTTTTCCCTCTCTCTGTGCCATAAGCCTGTCAGTTACCCGGTTCAGAGACCGATCAGATCTAAACCCAGCATAGTTAGAAAGCGACTTGAACTACTGCTACTGCAACTGCTGAAAAGCAAAGCAAGATGTGATCACTTAATCAAGGATGTAAGATGAGCTCACTGGTGATAGGCAAAGGGTTATTTACTGTATCACAAGACAGCATCAGTCTTCATCTCCAAAGTCCAGCCAGCTGACTCTACAGCATCAGAGTACCACATCTTACTGAGATCATCATATTCAAAAGAGGAAACACACTTGGAAAGCAAACATAACAGCCGGCTTTCATTCAGACCCATATACAGAGAACATCACCAATACAGTTTCTTTTTGTACAAAGGCTGAAAGACCACACACACAGAACCAAACCCCATACATACCAATTTAAAATCCTGTTAATCTATTCTCTTACATCCCAACCCAAAGTCTATAGAAGAAAGCAAAGACTTTGTAGAACAAGTCATATGACTGCCTCAGTCATTCCCCAGATGAACACAGAAGTTCATTGTTAGTCAACTACGAACATTCACATCAAAGTTCAAGAGGAGGAGCTTAACAAGGCTGATTTGGAACAGCTACATTTCATTCTTCTGAGCACAGAGTTGTAGTATTTCCCTATATTTGATTTATTAATATAATTAAATTCTGCTAATGAAGGAAATTATCAAGTATGATCATAAAACTTAGAAAAATACAGCAGAAGCACTAGTAGAAGCAAGAGCCAAGCTATCATCTACACAGAAGGAACTCATACTTTGGCAGGATCATGTCAACTCAGGCAGACATCTAGGCAGTAAGGGAACTGTTATTCAAGAGAAATGTTGGAAATGCTAAGAGCATGCAGTACCCTTCTCCCAGCATACATGCCTAATATAAAAATCCACCATTCAAGACTGCCTGGAATAACAGTTTCTGAACTATACACACGCTAGGGACAAGGACTGTTTGCCTCCCACCTTTCCCTCCTAAGACACTAACACCTCCTCCTCAACGTGGACTTTGCTGCCTTCCTTCCCCTCTCCTGTTTCCACATTTGGCTATGTCAAAGTCTGTTTATTCAGAGGCTGCCGAAGCACTGCAATTTTAACCAGTGGAGAATGTTGCCGTTCTCAGCCGGAAATCTGTCTAAGAGCACATGAGCAAACTGCAAAGACTAATTTCTGATTGCAGATTAGAAGGCTGGTTTTGGCTTAAAAACTTGGATTTAAGCTTTTCTATCAGAGAAACTGATTTCTTCAATGTGTTTCTACACAGTCAAGATTTAAAAAAGCTCTTTCTGGTTTGTTTCTAATGCAAGACTCAATGGCAATTCCAAGTCTTCCTTTCAAATGTATTTGTTTTTTACATTTTCCTTAAACAATTTAACTGTAATCTGATAAACGTCATGAAATCTACTTAGGTTTGAGAGTTGCAAAAGCTGCCAATTTCCAGAGCCCATTCTGTTCCTACTTGTGTTTCAGTACCATAATACTGATTAGTCAAATATCAGGAGTTCAAAGAAAAAGTCTTCTGATTTTGTCATTTTTTGTGAAGTATTGTTTCTATTCTGAGTAATGCTGAAATTAAATATGGCTGCTATTCACTCTTGCCCATACTAATGCCAAAGCAAGCTGGGACTCTGACCTCTGCAGTGATGCACACATTTGGGAGGCGCATTTTGAGTTGCAGAGCTACAAGATTAGCAGAGAAAAACCACACCCACCCCAAGGATATTTGGCTGCCCTAGTGAGATTAAGCATTTATGTTCTCAGGGGCATATGCCGCAAGTAACTTTACTCAAACTAAAGGCCCCATTGAAGCTAATCTATTATACTGATGCCAGCAGAACCAGAACAGCATATTGCTGCATGCTTTCAGATCCAGTAGGGACATTTTTTTTGTGTGTGTTTTCTCCCTCTAAGAGACTCTGGACACCTTTGAAGTTTGCTAGTCTCACAGAGAGACCAGATTTTAAGATGTAATGGTTCTTAAGAATGCTTACAGGAAACATTTCCTTTTTATTCTTAAGGACTGTTTTGAAAATAGATCTTAGGGCAGTTTTGATCTAACTCCTTCCCTTAAGTATTCTTCTGTACACACCACTGATTACTTTGATCAAGCCCTTTGTAATCTCTCCTCCACACTTCTTCCCAGCAGGATTATGGCAAATGTATGTAATGTCTTTCTCTTTTGAAGCAACTGTCATGTCTGTGCCATGTTTCTGTTGGCTCTTACTAGCTTACTAGTGCTGCTGGACTTAGTTGTTGACTCAGAGTGAAAACAGCTTCCTTTTAAAAAAAAATTAACACTCCTTAAGCTGGCTGTCTGTTCTACAAGCTCCACATTGGGAATCTTGTTAATTATTCATTATTCATGAAGACTAACTGACAGGTTTTTTTCAAAAGGAATTCCAAAACAAACATGTATGCTGTACAGTTGTTCTGCCTTTCTGAAAAACTCAAATGTCTCAATTGCTAGTTTTTATTTCATTTTAGACAGTAACCAAATTAAAGTGAAAAATGTTACTTAGGCCAGAAATCAACAGTGAGTTTTACAATGCAATGCTGGAGTTCTGATCTCCAAATGAAATCCACCTTGGAAAGCATTCTTTGCTGTTTCTGCTATAGCCCAGAACACAGTCCTCCCACATTTCCAATACTAAAGAATCAGACTTCAAAGACTGATACAAATGCAAAAATCCCACTTCAGATTTAAGAAGGACTTGAAGCATTAAGAAGACTGCCCCTTCTTATGGATGATTTTCCTCTGAGACACTGTTTTTGTCCTTACTCCTAAGCAGGCAACAGCCAGCAGACTTTAGCCAGGCCTTGGGTAGGTTGATAAGACATTTCATGAAATTAGAGTATGTCATGCAGACATATGCCCAGCAGTTAGGGCAGAAAGATAAATATGCTCTGGAGTACAGAAATTCAATGCAGAACCAGATAATCCCAATATTCTCATTTAGTGGAACGGATCTTTTCTCCTTATGAATGATCTCAAATACTGTTGCCCTTATGTGATAGGGACTTTCTATTGTTGTGTTTACTTGGATTTTTTTTTTATTTTTTTCAAGAACATTGCAGTAAAACTATTTACTGTTAAGTCTTCTATTTACTACTCCCCTGTATGCAATCCAGGAGCATCTACAGTTCAGAGGAAGAAGAGACCCCCAGATTAAACTTCCAAGAAGCTCTCTTACAAACTTCTCCAATAAAACTCACTGTTTGCTAAAAGAAAACTTGTAGATTTGATGAAAGTTCTAAGTTCTCCCCACCCCAAGCTGAAACAGAATCTGACAGCCTAGGATGACACATCATTTTTTAGATTCAATAAATTGCATGTGTGAACAAAGACAACAGTAGAAAAGCACTGACCATATATTATCAGCTGATCTTTGACACATGGTTCCTCGAAATTCTCTAACACTACTATACTGGACTGCCCCTTTAGTATTATTTGTATGTCTAAGGATTGTTCAAACTAGAGAAGAGCAACGAGATTTGCTCAGGGCAAATCTCACCTATATAAATACCTGAAGGGAGAATGCAAAGACAACTGGAGCCAGGCTCTTCTCAGAACTGCCTAGTGGCAGGACAGGAAGGAATGGACACAAGCTGAAAGGCAGGAAATCCCCTCTGATTGCCAAGAAACACTTTCTCACTGTGGTGGTGACAGAGCACTGACACAGGCTGCCCAGAGAGGTTGTAGAGTCCTTATCCTTGGAGAGACTCAAAAGCCATCTGGACATGGTCCTGAGCAACCACCTCCAGGTGGCCTTAACTGAGTGGGGGGGTGGACCAGAGGACCTCCAGAAGGTCCCTTCCAACCTCAACCATTCCCATTTTGTTCTTCTGTGAAATCAGGGTTTGGGCCTTAGCCCAAAATGTCACTTCAGAGGTGGAGGAGATACAGGTCAGACAAAACTAGATTTCTGCTGTCCATAGGCACAGATGCCGGCTGTCTAAGGTTTCAAGCTGTCTGAAAGACTCAGCCAGCTCATTTTAACCTCAATTTGATTTGTCTGACCTTGCAGCAAGGTGTTTCACTGGAAAAATACACAATCCAATTTGGATGCATAGCACAGGATACATCCACAATTAATAAAGTTCTTGGCATTTCCAGAAAGGTATAAACTACTGACATACATGGATGACCACATTACCTAGAGGAGGTATACTATTATCTTGACAACTCAAGATTATTCCATACCACAATGATAAAAGCCTTGTTTATGGGTGTCCCATTAGTTTATGTGTATCAGGTCAAACCCACCAAGTTCCTGCCCTTGCTTTTCTGCTACTGTAGCCCTTCCCAAGGCCTGGAGGCTGATGCTCTGACCAATTACTGAATTGATGAGAGTAGTTTTATTCTCTCTACCCTTTCTCCCACCATAGTTCTTGTTTCAAAAAAAGGGACATGCAATAGTGACACTATTATATTTCAGGATTAACAAGAAGCTGTATTTCTACTTAAAGGTCTAACATATTTGAACAAGCTTTTGTTGTGGAAGCAGTGTAGCTTTGGCAACACAAAACTCTCTGAAGCAGATGAAACAGTTTACAACCTACTTCTATGTTAAAAAGTATCCTTACATTACGAATGTACACTACAGACTCCCTGCAAATAAGCATGCTCTAAAGCCATTCTCAAAGTCTCCTATCATACCTATGGATCCAAGAGTTATTGCATTGATGTCCATGTTTTAACATTAATAATGTAGCCCTGACAAGCATGTGACGAGGGAAAACATTCCTATTCAAAAACACTGAGTCCACATTTACCTTACAAATGGCTCAACATGAAGCTATGCAAGCAAAGTAAGCAGACCACATGTGTCACTCCCAAATATAAGATATTCAGATGAGGGATATGCTTAGAAAGCTGGGTATCCTCTTATACTGAACTCATGAGGATATTGACAACAAATGGATACACTTTATTTGTAAGAGTGCCTCTACCTTACCATTTCTTTGCAGCAACATTCAGTTCACTATAAATGGAGCATAATTTGTGTGTGCTAATCAGCCATCCTAATAGGAGAGCATAGGCATATATTTCCCATTTGCACACACCAAACACATTTATTATTCAAGTGTATTATTGCTGCATTTCAAGGAGAGTGATGTTAAGAACAATACAAGCAATACAGAGAAAGAATTTACTAACATCCCTTTACGAACAGGCATGGCATGTACCTTCAAGGAAAACTACAACCAGTGATTTACTCTCAGGGTGTATATACTTTCTAAACACAGCCCATTTACCAATTCTAGCGATATCCTCAGTGACTCAGCAGCTAGCATTATACTAAGCCATTTCATCACTGGACAGCAAAGCAAGCAAGGATAACACTTCTGAATACTAATACTAAAACAAATAAAGCTTTTAAAGTCACTGGCTGTCTGGGGGGGTGGGGAGAGAGAGTACACATTTGATCACAAGATTAAAAAAATCAGACAAGAGGTCAAATTTCACAATTGCTTACCTTGATTATAAAAATGGTATAATTTTTATAATGAGTCAGAATTAAAAAAAAGGGCAAAAAGCAGTTTTAGTTGAAATACCATGATTGTGACCTGGTGAAGTTTATGTTAAAAACAAAAAGCACAATGGACAACATACCCTTTCATAAGCACTACTACTGTCTAAATGGGAAATCATCCATTTTGTTCTTCACAGCTAGAAGACCCCTGCATTTCATGGAACCAAAAGTGACTAAAATAAGCCAACTAAAAAAAACCCAGAAAGAACAGCAGGAAAGTAAGTTTAGACTCAGTCAATCTCCTTTATTCAAGGAAAGGCTACACATGGACAGCTTACTAGCCCATACGGCAGGAGATCATCACTGATGTTTAAGGAAGCCAGAAAAACATACCAAAATCCCACCACATGACAAATTTAAGATGATTTGACAACTGTTAAGTGACACAAAGCCTTAAGTTGCTTATGCTGCCCAGAAGCACTGCCTTTAAAACAGCGTCCCACAAAGTACATGCATAATAAAGAGTTAAATATTCTGTCCCCCTCAAAAGCATGTGTTAATATCCAGTACTGCATAGGCTACATGAAATTTATTTTTCATATGTGTAGAAATTAATTTCTTAAATTATTACTCTAATAAAATAGCTTTTATCATACTTTCACAGAAGAAAAGGCCTTACTTTCTTATATATTCATTTTTCATAAATTAAGTTTCAAGAAAGTGAGGTCAAGAAGAACAACACATCTCCAGAGAATTAGTAAATGTGTGTGACCACAGTTATCCAGTTCAGTGTTCTGATATTTTAGGCAGCTGAAACAAAAACCAGACCACTCAGCCAGACTGCGACTGCAGTCAATTATCTCACACACTTGTTTGCAAACTCCCAGCAAACAAAGTTGACAGGTGTGGTGCTATGCATAGAAGTTCAGCCTTATATGCTGATTTTTTGCTGCTTCACTTTTTTCCTGAAGTGTTACCAATCCTTAGCTGACAATACACTGGCTGGTTGGGAGCTAACAAGTTTTAGAACTCTGCTGTTCAACCATTCTTCCAAAACACATCAGGTACAAACTAAGCCAGAAAATGGAAAAGAAGCCGATCAGTTTTATGTGCCATGATGACATCACAATCACATCAGAAGCATAGAAGTGTGCACCCTTCTCACTCTAGTTTGTTTTCCAAACATGAGAGGAAAACAAACAATATTCTCATATCACAAAGTGAAAACACTTAGAGATACAATCCATACTATACATTTCTTTTTCTGTTTGTCTCCATCCGCTTAGAGACAAGAGCACAATTTTGCAAATATATTCGCAGAAAACAGAATTCCTAATTCATATTTGAGAAGCTTACTATTCCATTAAACTTGATTGCTGCTTGGTTTTTTCTCCCTGCAGTCTCAGCTAAGACTATTTTCTCAATGTTTTTGCATTAAAAATTAAATAGTCAAACAAGTGGCAGACAAGACCTTAGAAGTAAACCTCAGAGTAGGAGCTGCAGAAGCACATTAAGGAGGAATCTCATTTCAAACCAGTATGTTTTCACACTGCATTTCCCCAGAGGCCCATGAATGGATTCCAAGTTAGTTTACACAAGGCTGCTTAACAACAACCACCAACAAAACACACATCTACAGGCCAAGCTCTGGAAAGCACTAACCCACTATAGAAAGTGCAAGAACAGCAGTGGACTTCCAGTGGGGCTACATAGTGAGGAGCAGGGAATGCCTTCAGACAAGCTTTCTGACCAGCTTCCATGCAGGCTCTTTGAGCTAGAGGTCAGCAAGAGTCCCCCAGGTCAGTATGTCACTTTGTGCACTTCAAAGTTAACCTCTTTCCTTGTATCTGATGATATGTTGTATTGGCAATCTTGAAGAAAATAAACAAATAAAAAAACCAAAGAAATAAAAAAAACAAAACACCCCCCCCCCCCAACCCACCAAAAAAATCTCCAGAATTGGGACCCCGCTGTACTAGAAAGACCAGGAGCACTCACCTATAGTAACATCCGAGTGTCCTTTTGAGCCAGAACCATCTTCCACCCAGATGCCTTTCCAATATAGCACTTGACCAAGGATCTTATCAACCGCTTCAAAACCTATCAAGTGCTTCAAAAAAAGCACTCTGTCAACACACATAATACCCTTTCATAAAAGAACAGCAGTAATATTTACTTATCTTTCCCCTGAATGGAAGCTCAGTATTTCTTATTTTAAAAAGCTTCTGTCTGGGCTGCTGCTTAGCTTCACTGCCCACTCTGGTGACCTATTGAATCTTGGCTGCTCTAGGAAAATCTCAGAAAAAAGAAGTTATGTTTTTTAACTCCCCTACCTCTGAGATACTTTGGACTAGCTAAACTCCTGCCTCTACTGGTAAGGACATTGTCTTCACAGATGTGTAGTTAGCTTTACACCTGCAAGGCTGCAGTACACTGGGGGGAAAAAAATGCTTCCAAAGAAGAAGATTATGCCATCCACAAACATCTCACTATTAAGTTACTCCAACTTTAATATCTTCATTATAGAGCTGTAGTCCAGATGAAAGACACGTGCATATACAGCACCCAAAAATTAGTATAGCAAGAATTATCAAAGCATGAGTAGAACTGCAGACATTCTTGCAGGAGAAACAACCTTCCGAATGTGTTTCCTGTTGGTAGCTTTGTTCTTATACACCGTGCCTGTACAACATTCCACAACACTTTATATCCTGTGCTCCTCCACATAAGGGGAAAATATCAGTCTTTACCAGGGAGCCCATTTGAGCATAGAGAACCTTCCAATGAATTTTTTACTTTCAGACAAGATTCCAACTGCACTATGTATTATTCTAGTACATTTCCACTCACTTGGAGAAGAAAAGAAACAGGATCAAGTCAGTTACTGACTCAGAGTCAATAGAGGTTTTCTTGATGCAGGTACA
Source organism: Pomatostomus ruficeps (assembly GCA_013400735.1). NCBI lineage: Eukaryota > Metazoa > Chordata > Aves > Passeriformes > Timaliidae > Pomatostomus > Pomatostomus ruficeps. The sequence continues at coordinate 57,622 of VYZT01028748.1, read as the reverse complement.
CCTGGATTCTCTCAACATCAAACAGCTCTTGCTGTGCTCAGTCTAATCAACTGTCTGAAAACTGTTCTCCTCCTTTCCAGAAGTTTACAACCTGAACAGCATTCCAGTTGTTCAGGGCATTGCCTACAGGCCTTGACACACTGAGGTTTTCTCTTGGTCTCCACTACTTTCTGCAAGATCTGAACAGAATGGACAACATAAATGCTCTGTGCTCCAGTGATTGAAAGGAATAAAAATAAAAATTAGAAAACAGGGCTGTCACTTGTTTCTAAGCAGAAAGAGAAAAGTTCAGAGAAACAAAGGCATTGGTTTTATCACCGGAGGGACTATGGACTCTATTGCTCTAGGTCTAGTTCAATAGCCAGCCAATACATGATCCCCTCACTAAACCTAACTCAGGAATCTCACCATTAACTTCTTTTTTAGCTTCTCTGATTTTGAGTCCCTCACCCCTCTTCATCTCTCTCTCCCACACACCAGGGACTCCCAAGACCTTATAGAGGTTAATGTAGCTAATGATATTGCCAGGTGGAAGAAAAGGACTGCTGATGGATGCCAGGACTTCTCTAGCAGATTTGCTCAGGGGGCCTTTATCAGCATTTCTCCCTTGACTGCAGAATGTCATCACTGCTCTCCTCACCTGCACCCCCACAAAGAAACAGATAATAAAATTTCTCATTAAAGAGTCACTCGGACATAGTGTACAGGTACCTTCTTCGTTCACAATACAGTAAGGTAGTAAGTAGGTTTCAGTGGTAACAGCCATGCTCATGCCTGTCTCCCAGAAGACAAATCAGAAATACATTAAAGACAACTATTTGTATGCCAAAGAGCATGCAAGCATTCATTCACAAGAACAGAGACACATCTAACCTTCAGACATTCAATTATGTTTCCAAGAAATCTGAAATAAACTAAGGTAGTAAACTGAACTTCCAGAGACTGGTGTTTACCAGTTGAACTGCGTGCACATTTTTTATTTACAGGATGTACATACTAGAGATAGCACATTACGCCATGGTAAAGATAACTAAGTTCAAGGACTATGACCCACAGTATTTTGATATTAAAAAGTTTCTGTAGAGGTGACAAGCTTAATTCATTACGACAAATTCTTTATAGCTGAATATACAACTCATTTAACACAAAAAGTGAAGAAACCTTTCCTGAATTCCTTATCTCATCAGCTAAGGTTTTTCACCAGCTTGTAAACAAGTCCTCTTTTTAAGACAAAAACAAACTAGAAAGAATGACAACACCTGCAAAGGCTGAAGATCAAAGTCACAAACAGACTACAAATGAAACCAGTTTACAACTGCTATCCGCTTTACACTCATGCAATATGAGCTCTTAATTTACTGTTACATATAACCGTTGATGGTAAAGTGAAACTTAGGATACTCTTCTGCACACTTTACCTAGCACTGGTTAGTGAAGAAGCAAGATAAAAAAGGAAAAAGCTAATTTCTTTAAATAAATAAATTTCTTTTTATCAATTTCACATGGCTTCAGTACAGGTAGTTCAAGTACTAGAGATGAATTTTAAACTCATTCAGAAAATCTAGCAGAGAGAATAATGTGAAAAGAAGCTTAAGTTCAACTCCTCCTACAACTACATAAAATAACTCCGGACACAAAAATTACTAGAATCAAACTGCTTTAGGAATGTAGATTCTGATATTTGCTAGAAATAGTCCAAGGCAAATCCTGCTTTGAAACACTAACCTTGTGCCAAAGTCACTGCAAAAAACGTTTCAAGTTGTGCCGGCTGGCTCCGACACCAACAGCCAGTACACAAGATTAAAGCAACCAAGTTACATTCCCTTTTGCCTTCACGCGTTTTAACTATTTGGCAAAAAGTATCTACGCTCGTGTCTGCGTGACACTGAAGGGTTCATCCCAATGTCAAGAAGGAAGCAGCGCCACAGAAGAGCAGCCCCCAGCCCATCACGCACGCTACATACCGCGGGACGATTCCGGGCAGGCACCGTTCCGAGGGCAGCCGCCCGGGGTGCAGCAGCGGCGGCAGCACCTGCCGGGCCGGCACACGCCGCGGGAGCCCCTTCACCTTGCACCACACGCCGCGGGCTCCGCGGCCGCCCCGGCGCGGCGCAGGGCGGGGCGGAGC
>VYZT01028748.1:43781-55344 GCA_013400735.1 Pomatostomus ruficeps | reverse complement strand
TCTGCAGCGTCACAGCCGCTCCCGCCGCGCGGAGCGGGGAGGTCACGCCTTTCCCGGCGCAGGTGGCGGCCGGCGCGGAGCCCCCTTCGCCCGGACCCCGCCGGAGGCAGCAGCGGAGCGTCCCCGCGGCCACCGCGCACGCCGAGCCCCGCACGGCGGCTCCCCGGGGAACGAGAAGCAGCGGACAGATGGAGCGATCGGAGATCACGCTCATGCACCATTTCTAGCGCAAGTGGAAGACGGCTGAAGCTCTCTATTTCAGTGCTGCGTTAGCAGTTTCATCTGCAGACTGCGCGCGTATGCTACAATTGCCAAAGCACAGTGATAAGTAACACTAAATAAAGTTTCCTCTAGAGAGCCAAAAGTGCGTTCACTGTGGTTATCCTTGCTGAAGTGAGGAGCCTCACCTCATTAGTCAAGCAGTAGCTTCTGGTACACTGACAATTTAAATTAGAGGGAAAAAGAATTCTCCTTAAAGAGGCAAGATAAAAAAGCACCAGGCTTGAGAAAACGTTCATTCTAGAGATAACCAGATTTCATGGGACATGTACAATATGATTGCAAGGTTATATATATTGCTTTTGCAATGCCAACAAAACTACAGTCAAGAAATCAACACTGAACAGCAAAGAGCAGGGCCCTGACTTATAAAGGACAACAAAGCCAAATGCTGTGGGTTCAAGAACAGTAATGACCAATGAACGTAGCTTCTTAGAAAGCTACAAGTCTTAGGAAGAGATTGAAGCTGTAATTTCCCTTATGAATCTTTTAGCATCTTTAAAAGCTTGCACTATATTCCTGAATTCAGTAGTTTGAAGTTTAAAAATGCCAAGACAAAAAAACTCTCCAGGATCACATCTTCTCCCTGTCATGACCGACTGGTTTCACCAGCTATGGTGGAAAATCAAGTTCACACCCAAATCTATGTGCTTCCAGATTAAAATAAGGCCTCCATTACACCTACTGAGACTATTCAAGTTCAAGTAAGGTGAAATTACAATTTCACCATATGTTTTGCCATACTCCATTCTGGAAAGCTATTTTAGTCTCGCTTGAAGCAAGATGCCAACACAATTAAGGAATACTAACTAACACTATACACCCACTGTTGTAACAATTTCCCCCTCATCCACAAATGAAGCTGGCAACTTTAATATCAGACTTTCTTAAGGAAAAGACTCTATGTAGAAAATGCAATGCTTGTTCCACTCCTCTAGAATGTAAGCAAGTCTAAAGGACTCGTGACTGGAGACAAAAGGACTTGTAAAGGAATGAAAAAAACCCCAAACCTAGACAATGGAGCCAGTGTTTGTAGGTCACTGTTAAGTAACTGGCAGACTAACAGCACCAACACAAACCTCATTTTGAAACACAGCTTCCTGATGACAACAAGAGCCTAACCCAGGGATTATAGTTACCACAGTACAGGAAGACAAGTTTATTCCATGGTACTAGGGCATCTTCAGGAAGGAAGAAAAATACCAGCTCTCCTACTCCAGGATCTAGTCAATTTGACATATATTCCCAAATTGAAGTGTTTGCATTATGTTTAACACTTTACAAGGTATTTGTTACTGGAAAAGCCAGAAGTTCAACAAATAGCATTTGCACACCCACTAAGCACATGGTCTGAAAAACAAATTCAGAAGCAATATTGTTCAACACTTCAGTTAGCTAGTAAAAAGAAAAAAAATCTGTAAACTAATTTTCTCAATATTTTGACCTTCAAATCAGCAAAGCAACAGCTTTATTGAATTCAAGCATTCAGTTTTAACATTGCAAGCAGTAGCTTGTAACCAAAGTGTCTTTTTCTTGAACATCCACATACTAACACATCCTTTTGTAGAGGCATATATCTACTCTTTCTCTAGAAGCATGAATTTTCCTCCCATTCAGTATGCAAAAGGACAGCTTACCAACAACATGAATATGTATGGGTTTGTGTATTTATTTTTGTAACAGGTAAGCAGAGAACTAGCCAAATACGCTAAGCTGTTCAACCCTTCACAGACCCACGCAGCACAATACATACCCCTTCTTGCTTTGTGAATAGGTTGAGGCACTCAGCCAGAGCCTCACATGTTTCCTGGGATACTTCAGAGACCACATCAACTTTCTGCAGGAGGGGAGAAGATATTCCTGAAAGCACAAAAATATGAGTAATGTTAGAGGCAGATTGTAAACTATGAAATTCTTTTCATTATTTTTTCCTCTAAGTAATACAGACATAACATTCACATTCTACAGGAAGGCTGGTGCATTGCAAGATCTGTGGGAGGGTTGGTTTTTTTTTTTGCATCCTTTCCCTAGCACTGGTATAAGAGGCACATGAATAGATTGAGTTTCTCTTTCAGCCTGGTTTAGAAAGCAGAGGCAGTAAGCCATGGCAGCAAGACACTGGAAAAGACACTAGCCACAATTTCCTTTGAATAATTTTCTAGATTTTAAAGCTCCAGGTGACAGAATTTAAATTGCTGCACTGGTTTAATATAAATGAAAGTGAAAATGTAGATTTTTTTTGCCTTCTGCCATGTACTATATAGAAGAGAAAAAGCTTACCACAGAGCTCAGTGCAGTTGCAAATTTAGGTTTGAAAAAAATAGATGGGGTTTTAACTACAAGCACAATGAATAATTAAAGGAGAAGATCTTATTTTCATGGACTGATCTTATGTGTAAGTACTACAGCTTGTCACCTCACATCTTGACTTCTATGACCATTTATAGAAGGGACTGCATGTCTAGAACCAGCAGGAAATCATGATAACTCAATCAGCTGGTAGAAATTATTCCAGTCAATCTGTGAAGTTTTGTGATGTGCAGCAATTCCTCAGAAATCAAGTAAGCCATTTTCTCAGGAAGCATAGTTGTTGCAATTAAAATGATTGAAACATTCAGTGCCTGCAGACTCCAGGATCAGTTGACACTATTTAGTAACACAGGTGCTTCAAGCTGATGTCACACCACTGAAGATTAAGAGGTCCATCAGTGACAGTTCCTGAATTTATTTTTGAACTTACACTGCTTATGCAGGACAAGATACAGTACATATCCCCACACTAATTGTGGTCTCTGATACCAGAGCTCACCACTGACTCAAGTCGAGTCTTACAGCAGACACTATTAAGAACAGCTAGTGCCTCTAAAAGAAGGGGCAGCACACTGAGTGCAGGAGCAGGAGATATCTGAATTGTAATATACAGGAAGCATAAATCTCAAAGATAACTGGATTCAGAACAGCATGTTGAAACAGTTAGGGAGAGAATTTTAAGTATCAGGTGCCAATATAGCCATTTTTATATTACTCAAACGTTTTTAGGGAAAACACCACATAGAAGGGTTTCTAACTCAGAAATTTGCATTCTTCTGGAGCCAGAGAATACTATAAAGATACCACAACAATAGGAAACTGGGAGAAGTACAGCAGTTGTCTCTGTTGAGACCTATAGAAGTTACACATGAACCCAGAAACTGTTCACTCACCTAGCAAGTTACACTCATTGGAAGGAAAACAGGAACTTATAACTGCTGTTGGCCAAGACTAGCAGTTTCTAGGAATGAGATAGTATCTGCTTTTGCTTTACTATGGGTTTTGGTTGTTTAAGTTGTGTATTTCCTTTTAAAAAATGTTTTTCTTGTTTAAAAAAGAACCTCTTTGGTTCTTCAGGTCAGCACTATGGAGTCAGGGAAACTGCCTCTATACCTATCAAAGGGAATTTACCCCTCTTATACTAATTTTTAGGCTGGGTTTTTCTGTGAAAAATTCAGTTTTACTGTAATAATAATTACAAAAGCTTCACACTCATATGTGTTACGAAATGTCACTTTTCCTTGTGAAATAAAAATTTGGTAAAAATTCTGTTTATGAAAAAGATAGGGTAATATCACAGAGTAACTTACCCCAGTAGCATATGGAGAAAAAGCTGTATTTTAGACTCCTTTTGGAAAGACACAGGGATGAAAGAGGAAGAACTTCTATCTTCTCAAAACTAGTATTCTACTACAGACTAGGGAACTGTATAGATAAACAACTTGTTTTCAGAGTTTTAGAATTTTAGCCACAATACAGAACTACGACTCAGGCTCAAAGGACCAACAGTGAGAGGTTCTTACAGAACTCCTTTGTGTTTTTAATACATGAACAACTTCTGTACATGTTTAAGACATTTAACAAAACAAGTACAAATCTCTAACACCTTGATGCCTGTGATATTTTTTAGAAGTTAATGCTACAAAAATCCAGGTACATGTTAAGAATTATAACTTGAAATGAAGCCTGAGAAATTCAAATCTAGCATAAAAGTCATGGCAAGATCTGTGGACTATGTCTTATCATACCATGGCTCCAGTTATTTGTATAGTTCTGTGACTTCACTGCTCTTTGTACCTGTCAGGAGACACTTCTGCACTGCAATAAGCTACCAACTACAGATTTTTTTAAAACCTTGAAAGCAGACCCCTGTGTTACAATTTTTACAATACTACTCAATAAGGACTACAGCTAGAGGCAGTTTCACTGCATTTACAGCCAATAATAAAATTCTTTTTCCATCAGCATACTTCTTGTTTCTCCAAATCTGAAATCTTAATTGTTAGCAATTACTATAATGCTACTTTATTTGAATCTTTTTTGATGGGGAAAACAGTCCTGTATTTTCAAGCTCCTGAAAATTTGATTTCAGGGAAATAAAAGCATTTTGTTTAAAGGAAAAAATTAGTTGCTTGGTAACAAACTACATTTTAAATTAATAAGCTTTACCTTTTGTAGCATCCAAAGATTTAACCATTGCAAGAAAGTCTGAAACCTCTTTACTGAGTCTTTGTTGGCATGCTTGTGCTTTCTGAAAGACAACAAGAACAGCTAGTTCAGAAGTGCCTTTTCCTAAGGAAAGCATATGTTTACTCTCTTTACTATAGTGAAATTTTAAAATTTAGACAGCATTAAATCTTAAAGATTCCCAGCCCAGCGACTGATATATTAAAACTGAAACAAATTACTTAAACTACCTTCAGACACACAAAAGCAAACAGAATATTTATGCATATTTTATTGCTGACCAGATTTTGTTTAATTTAACATAGTAAATCAACCCCCAAAGCTCTGTTTTATGTACCACTTTTGCTTTTTCTCTCATTCTTTATTGAACAGTTTCAAAATTCAGAAAGAGTGATTGCTTGTCCTTTGAGAAACTTAACAACAAAATAAGTAAATTCATAGGTTAACTGATAAATGGCAAGTACAGTGAGATGCAGGAACCAACCCCAAGATCATATTTCAAGCCTGCACTCAAACCTGAAGACAGTTATCACAGAACCACAGAATGGCTTGGGTTGGAAGGGACCTTAAAGATCATCTAGTTCCAGCCCCCAGCCCTGGGCAAGCACACCTTCCACTAGACCAGATTGCTCAGAGTCCCGTCCAGCCTGGCCTTGAAGACTTACAGGGATGGGGCATCAACAGCTTCTCTGAGCAACCTGTTCCAGTGCCTCACCATCCTCTGAGCAAAGAATTTCTTCCCAATATCTAAACCAAATCTTCCCACTTATCCTATCACTACATCTAGCGTGTAATCACTATTACACACTCTGCCTGTGTAAAAAATAATTCCCCTCTTTTTTGTAAGTCCCATTTAAGAATTGGAAGGCTGCAGTGAGGTCTCCCTGGAGCCTTCACTTCTCCAGCTCTCTCAGCCTGTCTTCAAAGGAGAGGTGTTCATTCATCCCTGATGATCACCTTTGTGGCCCTCCTCCGGACCTGCTCTAACACATTCACATCTTTCTTGTGCTCAGGACCCAGAGCTGGATGCAGCACTCCAGGTGGGGTCTCATGAGGACAGAATAGAGGGACAGAATTGCCTGCTTTGCCCTGCTGGCCACTCTGCTTTTGATGTGGCCCAGGATGCAGTTGGTCTTCTGGGCTTTGAGTGCAGTTATCTATTAAATAATACCATCTTCTGTAGGTTGCTGGGGACTGCCAGTGCTAGTTATCCTCCCACCTGTGCTCTGCCATGATCTACTTTAATTTCTTGTACTAAAAGGAATGGCACAAGCCACTTGGAGTTCAGCCACATGAAGATTTTTGCACTACAGTATCAACTTTCCCTTAAAATGGGCGTTTTCATAAGCATATGCATAGCAAAAAGCAAGAATCACAGGCTGAATGCTAGAATTGCCAAAGACTACTCATTTCCATTGCAGGTATGAGCAGTCACTATACAATGCATCTAATGTGATCTGAGGTGATAAAAGATCATTTCTTAAACATTTCATTGCCTCCTCTATAGAGGCAGAGCTTGATGTGGGTTAGTTTTGGTGACACCGAGACTGGAGGATAACAAGTACAGTACACAAAGGCTCCCTCTCCTGGCTGAAACTCTCAAGCAGCTTTCTATCTTACAGTAGAGCTGGCAAAAGTGAAATCACACGCCTGTAGCTATGATAAACGTGCAATTTTAGCCACACAGCCTGAGCAGGAATACATGACAGCAAGCAATGCAAACACAAGCAGCATTTATGCACCCATGGGATGACCATCACTTTTAGTCAAAGGCACACTGAAGTATTTCAACACAAATCAATACTAATCTGCAACTGCCCAGAGCCAAGTGAGTATTCAGTACATACTTTCAGGGTGTCCTGTAGGTCTGTAACAGATACTGCATCATCTTCATCATCACTGCTCAGCTGTTCCTGTGTGCAGTAATGAGTGCTATATGCAGAGTGGTCTTCTATTGCTTCCAGCCAACTCTGGAAAGGAAAAAACAGAGTTAATAAATATTTCAAAGGTCCTCCCCAAAACACAATATCTTGTATACAGGACAACAAAAATTTCTCTTGATACGAATAAGAAAGTCATTAGTAAAATGAGACATCTCAATAGGCAAGAAATAGATGGTTAGAAAATGTAACATGTATTGCAGATGAAATACTCTATGGGCAGAGTACCACAGACTTAACTTACTAAGCCTTAAGCACGAATGTAACCCACCCCATAGTCTATCCAAGGTCACATAAAAAAAATCTTATTCATTAAAAAACTGTAGGGAATTTATTTTGCATCTTTGGGTTTCTTTTCAGACAGAAAGGCTCCTCTGACAAAGTCTGCCTTCTTATGTATGACAAACTATGCACAAAATCTCAACTATCATAATTAAGAGGCAGATTCTTTTCCTGTTCATTGAAACACAGAGTGGCTGAAGCTGGCAAGGACATCTGAAGGTCATCCAGTCCAGCTCCTCTGCTCAAGAAGGCTCACCTAAAGCTGGTTGGCCAAGACATCCAGATGGCTTTCGAAAATCTTCAAGGATGGAGATTCCACAACTGCTCTGGTCACCCTGTGCCAGTGCATGGTCACCCTCACATTTTTTTCTTATGTCCAGAAAGAAGTCCCTGTGCTTCAGTTTGTGCCCATTGCCTCTGGTCCTATCACCAGGCACCGCTGAAAAGAGCCTTGCTCTGTCCCTTTTTGTACTTTTCCTCAGGCATTTACATACATAAACAAGTTTCCCTGAGCCTCCCTGTCTCGAGACTGAGCAGTCCCAGCCCTCTCAGCTTTTCCTAGTAAGAGTGACGCTCCAATCCCTTCAATCACGTTAATGGCCCTTAGGTTCTCTTTAGTATGTTCACATCTCTTGTGAGAAGCTCAGAACTGGACACAGCTCTCCAGTTGCCTCCACCCCAACTCCATCTCTAGTTAGTACATCGGAAGAAGTACAACAGTGAATGCACTATAAATAATCCTAAAAAAAATTCTCTTGTTTCAGACCCACCTTTAAAGAAACTATAATTTATTAAGTCATCTGGGAGTATGGTTAGGAGTAGAATGTACCATTAAACATTGTTTTATTTGGGATAATGAACTATGAAAGTGCAATAGAAGGAGGTTGCAATAGAAATTTACTACATGGAGAAGTTAATGAAAAACAGGAAGTTATATAACAGGGCATAATACAGGCACAGAGCTAGAAAATAAGGTAGCGCTTATTTTAAAGAAGAGATAATTACAACAGGTCAATTTTTTTGTTGCTTAATCTATAACCATGCTAAAAGATTCAATATCTGCACTTATGCTACCAAGTTCTGATGATCAGGATATGAAACATGCTGCTACTAATGCATCCGTAGCAAGTCATATGCAAATTATTCATTACAGAAGTTACTGTATTTTCATGCCTTTGATAAAGAGTTGTTATTACCTCTCTAGTTTGAGAAGGAAGGCTATTTTTAGGAATCTTGAAACGATGAACAGTGTCATCAAAACATCTGACAGAAAAGAAGCAACTGTCTGTAGATTTTACCTAGAGCAATGTGGAGAAAACACAAAATTAGTATAATGAATTAGAAAAAAAATGAAGAGTAAGCAAAGTAGAAAATTACACTTAACTCAGAAGTTTTCGCCTCAGTCGTGATCCAAGTAATTGTAATTTACAAAAACCTTGGTCAGAACAGTTTTCCAAAGTGTGTCATTACATCATGAATAGTAATATAGAGGTTCTTGTTGTCTAAATATTATATTTGTATTTATTTGCACTACTTGATTCAGACAAAACCTCAGCAATAGTTCAAGATCACCAATATTACAGAATCTGTAGATACTGAAAAGTGACAGTCAGTTTTCCATACACTGTGAGTGTATATATAAATGCAGTTTAGCAGAACTTGTGTTGCCAAACTAGGATAGGGCAGTTATAGAAATACGGAAATTATCTTAAATGCATTTTTCTTAAACACTTCATCTTCCTAGGCATTATAAATGACACCTGGCCTTTGTTTTCTCTGTTCACCCCTTCCAAAATGGATTTCCACAAGAATAATTGAAGTTAGGGAAGTCTTCCAAAAGTCACCTTCAAAATTGATTAGTCTTTCAACTGAGATCAGCTTAAGTTACACAATCAGCCACAAGTAGCCAGGGACAGCTAAGGAGGAACTGGAGATTTGGCTGTTCCAGATCACATGCTTCAAACTGACCCGGTCTGCTTTCAGGATGCCTTTTGTGTCTAAATCTTCAAGACTTTAGAAAGCAGTGAGGGAGCTTTATGGCCACTTTACATAAAGGAATACTTTGCTTGACAAGAACAAGTGTTTCTTTCAACAGTACAAGCTTTCTCCCTATTTTATAACAAAGATCAATCCAGTGGAAGTTTTCATTAACCAGGAATGGAATACAATGGAACATAAAAAAACAACTCAGTAGTTACAACACATTTCACTTCCTACCGTGCAGACAGCTTGTGTTAAATGCTTGCATCCCTGACGATGATCATTATTCACTGCATCAGCTCTTTGAAAGAAGAAGAGATTTAGTAAAGTGAAGACAGGAATTATTCAGATCACTTTTCAGAAATTTGAACACAGAACTTACTGTCTCCGATACCAGGAAAGGACTCCATGTTCCAGAACTATCCAGTAGAGTCTCCAACCAAAAAAACGTGAGCTCTAAGAAGTAAAAGGAGGGGAGTAAAAAAAAAAAAAAAAAANAAAAAAAAAAAAAAAAAAAAAAAAAAAGAAGCCACATAATCTTAACTGAATACATTTAGTGCAGACAGCTCAACGTGAGCTGCAGATTGAGCTCTGGGTAGTAGTAGCCTGAGGCAAGAGACCACGAACAAACTGGCACTGACTCTTTGCTTAGCCAAGGGCACAGGGACTTGTGGTGTCAGGAGATGAGGACTCAGCAGGAAGACCCCAGACTTTTGCATGCTTAGACTGCAGGGGCAGAAAAACCCAGGGGCTCCTTCATTTGGATCCCTCCTCTGAGGCACCAGCTCAAGCTGCTGTTTTGTTATTGCACCATGATTAAAGTAAGGATCCAGACATCTGAGACTCAGCTATGGGAAACCAAGGGTCAAGCTGGTAAGGAAATCTTGTCTGGCTGAGTGTGATGAGTTTAGGAAGCCAAGCTGGGTGCTTGTCAACTCACTGGAGCTACCAACTGCAAAGGGGCTTCAGTCACAGCAGTTAAAAGTCTCTGGTGGAAGAAGTGGGATAGACAGAGTGACTCTTGCATGGCCAGGCAGAGAAGCTTCCTTAACACTTAAAACCGGTAAACATTACAAAAACCTTTTAGGTTCTGCATATCCTGATGACCACAGCAACGTGAGAATATTTTACAAATGCAGCACTACTCTTGTTTTTGGAACCACCTAAAGATAAAAGTTTAGCCTGCTATTCAATAAGAACTGAAATATTAAAACGTTGCATTTTTTAATATTACGGTAATTGTTGGTCACCACACAGTTCTGTTTTATAAAATCAAATGAGAAACAAAACACATTGAGATACCCAACTACAACATTTTACTTTTCTCAAGATTTAGTACATAGTTCTTGTTTAAGAGCAGTTCCTTATATTACAACTGTGATAAAGGAAAATTTGAACTGAAGAAAACTTTAAAGGTTTCATTAAGCAACATAATTAAGCATTCAAGTAGACTTTCTTTTAACAAGAAAAAATAGATTCACTTGAGCAACAAAACAAAACAAGCTTTAAACTCTTTGAATGCCATCTTCCCACTAAGTTTTAAAATGTTCAGAAGATGATGGCAAAATATTAGTCACAGTTTCTTAAAGACAATATATCAGTCATATATTATCAAAGTAATCTGTCAAGAAAAGAAAAAAGAAAAAGCATTTTGTCCACCACACGGACATGAAAAAAAGCCTTATCACAGTAAACCTTGCCACGAAAATTATCAAGAAATAGAGACTTTAGGAACTGAGGTTAAGATCAGGGTACCAAGAATCTAGCAGCCACTCCACCCAGCCAGCTAATCTATATGTATTAGACTAAATCAAGCCATTTAGCCAATGTATTATTAAAAAATTCCTTCATTCATCAATTATCACTGAAATACAGAAAAAGAACATACTGACATACTTTGAAATCTTACAAGCTATTTTAGAAAAGGAAATAAGACATACCTTCCATAGGAGACCTTCATATCGTCTCAGGGGTTTGTTGATAACCTGCACAGAAATTAAAGTTCATACAGGAATAGTTTCAACTAGATAGCCTTGGCATTTTAAATTGATACAAAAGTTCCTACCTTTCCAGTTTTACCTGCCAGTATCAGTTTCATTTCTGCACCTTGGGCTAGATCAAGGGGTGTCTGATCTGTTTAGTAACAAGACAAGGCATGAGAATTTGACGCAAATAAACTTAGCTGTACTTAAAAATAATTTGACATTCTTTACCCAACAGTTTGGCCTTCAAGCATCTAGACTTACTTGGAATTGGGGAACATAAACTCCTCAAGGGCAGAAGACTAAAAAAAGTTTTGAACTTTAAGACACCGAACTGCCTGTCAGAGTTCTACTAACTACAGAGAGCCCTTTGTCCTTACTGTATTAAGTTTGGTTTTAGCTTCTAGCTATAAAAACCAGTTTAGAACATTCACAAATACCACGACAGAAGCATCTTTAAGCAGAGGACAAGAACACAGTTTGCATAACACCTGCATTAAGTTTTCCTCTTTTTGGTTTCATTAGAAGCCTTCTTCTGAGGAGTCACTTTGTCTGGGCCACATTTTCTATCTTGCTTTTGTTTGTTATCTGTGTTCAGTGTTT
>VYZT01028748.1:25388-43747 GCA_013400735.1 Pomatostomus ruficeps | reverse complement strand
TTTGTTATCTGTGTTCAGTGTTTAGCATCAAGAAAACAAAAGCCAGGCACATTCCATTGTTAAGACAGTCAGTGCATTTTCTAGAAAAGGGTAAGTTTGGAAAATAAAAGCACATACTGTAAGTATTTTGCTACAGTTCTTCAGCCTCTTGCAATTTAGTCGCTGTTGGCGTTCCTTTATTAGCGATACAACACTTGTAATGCACCATTAATATCTTCCCTGAATACTGCATGGTAAGTAACATAGCTCAGAGAAGATGTCCAATTTGTGTCTCCACTTAACACTTAATATACTTTTCATTTGATACTCACCATTTTTGTTTCTTATTTTAGGATCTGCTCCATTTTTTAGGAGTTTCAATGCACAGTGCTTATGAGCACGGTATGCTGCACAGTGCAATGGTGTGTTCCCCATCTGATCTGTACAGTTGATATCAGGTGGTTTGCGCTTGTTTAACTGGAAAAAAACACAGTTCTGCTTACTTATCGGTTCTCTCTTTTGGAAATCAGTTGTTCCTAACTAGGATGCTTCAGTGTAGATCTGGCAACAAAGAGGGCATTTTGCAAGTGTTACAACAAGCGAAAGGACTGCAACAATCAAACAAGAGATTCAGCTAGAGTAAGGAACTTCAGAGTTTTGCTTGCTACACCTCTTCCCCCCCCCTCCCCGCTGCACAATATGGACACATTTTTCCTGCTCAACTGCACAGTCCTAGGGAAAGTCGCCCAGTATTGTAGTTCAGTTATTTATACGCTAGAATGGCCCTACCCAATTCTACTGTCAAAAATCTACTGTTCTTCATAGAAGACTCCCAGGCACAGTGCAGAAGTCAGCATGGACCGGTGCTAAATCCGGAAAAAAATTGTGCAGCCACTCTGTTTCAGAGAGTAAGAACTTTTACTGAAGGGTGGCAGACCTGCCAGTCTCAATGACAGATATCCTAGGCCACTTAGAGCTCCTAGTATAGGTGATCTGTTAAACAAACAGTTTGGCTGCATTCTGAAGTCTAACTATTAAGGTAAGAGCAGATATGTAACCAAGGAAAAATAAACCAACACAATCTGAGTTTTACTCGCACACAATATAAATGTTTTGAGAAAGTGACCCCATCAAAGAGAAGGGTCATTAACCACGACACTACTAACTACCCTAAAATACCACTACACTTCTACTAAAACACGTGGTTACTGGATGTGTACATGAGGGTTGGACTGGATGAGCTGTAGAGGTCCCTTCCAGCCCAAACCATTTCATGCAATATCAGCCACTTAAGCTCCCAAGCCAAATGGGAGTGCCTTAATAGAAAGGCTAAGTTACTCATAAGCAGCCTTAGGAGACCACAGTCACAAGTGCATGACAACAATTTTAGAGAAACTCAGTTTAAGTATTCTCATTAGCCATATGCTATCTTCGAAAAATTACTCCATAAAAACAGAATTCCCATGGCTACAATTTAAGTTAACATCAACAGCAACCATCTTGAATGTGCTTCAGAAATAGTCCTATAAACTACTATAGCTGTTGTTTACAGATCAACTGATAAGAGAACAAAAGTCAAAAAGAGAGAGCTTGAGGAAATATAACCTCATTAATACTGTAGTCAAATACTTCCATTCCTGAGGACTCCTTAGCTTTAGCTCTTTCCAACCAGCTGTTTTACATTTACTTTGTCTCCCGACTTCTTGCCTCCATACCTTTTAAGCCCCATGCCTGTACTTTCAGCAGCTTATGCCATATTACAAGGGAATATTTAGAAAAAAGTTTCATGCATCAGCTCATTCAGATAGAAATATCTCCGGTCACTTCAGAAAATGTACAGTACATATTTGAGAACTCACAGGAGGAACACACTGGCTTTGCCTCAAGTAGACTAAAGAGCCTGGGTTAAGATTCAGCTGCAGAAGATCTAACTTCTAGTAAATAACATGTTCTGATGTTAGGTGTCACAGTAAAAGTAGATGTAAGCAGCTAAAGTTTCATGAACATAATAGTCTGCTAATAAAAAGAATGTAAGTAGGAGTAGAAAGGTCTGAACAATCGGTAGGCAAAGTATGGGAAATTCTGGGCCTAATGGGCAGTTATGAAGAGCTACACAAATTCTGCACAGAGGTATTAACCAAAAGGTAGGAAAGTCAGAGAGGTTTACACCATAGAATTGTAAGTGTATTCCAAGGAACATCTGTTAAGAACTGACTTAAAAATTGACTCAGGGTCAAAAATGTGATACTTGGAAAAGTTTTAGAAGTCAAAATATAGCTGTCTTCACATATACAGAGCTCAAAGATAGCAAATATTAAAAAAAAAAAAAGAAAATCACTTAGAAATTAAAATGTTCACAGGGAGAGTTACATGCTTATGCATACTTGCATGCCACATGAGAGAAACCAGAATTCTTTAATGACAGATTTCTATATGGAGCCACCTTTTTTCTGATTTTTTTTTTTCACATCAGCTTAAGGATTAGTTGGCAGACATGTACCAAGTATGAAAATTATCAGAATCAAGAACAGATCACTTATGTCAGAGTATTAATTACAATTAGAACAATTATGCAGTGTATTAATGCATTATTCTCCCACACCTTAGGTGCTGTGTACAGCTCTGGTTCTCTCTCCATTTCAAAAAGGACAGCACAAAAACTCCAAATAAGAATTACAAGAATGACCAAAGACTTAACAAGAGTTTCCATGCAAGGAGTTAGGAAGACAAGGGCCCTTCAGACTATAAAAAACCCAAAAATTAGAGGGGGGAAGTAAACTCTGAATAGGTGTCCACTCTGGCTTTTAGGCAGAAAAATAAAGAACATCAAATATCTCAGTATACAAATCTCACATTTGTCAATTTTGATGCCTTAAAAGGCATTACGAAAGGTGCTAAGTAGGTAGAAAATGTTCCATACTGCATGTCTTACTTCCAAGGACACTCTTCAGGACTTTCAAAAGCTTGAGTTCAAGCACTGGGACTCTGCTTCAAAACCCAGCTGGATTTCATCCTGAGCAACCTGCTTCAGAGTTAATTCTGCTCTGCAAGTAGGAGCTGGACTAGATCATGTCCAGAGGCACCCTCCAGTCTTTCTGTGATCTGCTTCTCCCACAGCCTTACCATGCCACCATACTGTTCACCTGGGATTACTATGAGTGCGCACACACAGCTTCCAATTTCTGCTCAGCATGAAACCGTGTTGTGCAGATGACTGTCCATTAAAAACTACAACGGATGCTAATGACAAAGAGCTTACTTTCAAGATTACAGACAGGCCACACTGTGGTGAAAACCTAGGCATCCATGACATTAAAGCATCCACGATAACATAATAAGCTTATCTCCACAAACCATTATGCTGCTGTTTACAACTAACTACCTAATTCTTTCTAAAGGGTTTAGAAACATGTAAGAAGTTGAAAACCATTAGTTTTGCAGCCTCCAACAAAGAGGCTGGAAAATCCTTGAGGGTTCAGCACATTACCAATATAACATGATACACAGCAGTAATATTCCAAAGTCACAGCCCTTTGAAATGCAAGGCACAATGTCGTATTTTGTTACGTTAGCATTATGGCTTCAATCACTTGACTTGAATTCTTACCAAGGCAGTCAGTTTCCCTGTTTCCCCCTCTCTTGCTGCTCCTAAGAGAAGTTCTTCCAGTTTCCTTTCTTGCGTCCTTTCCACAGCTATTATAAAAAATAAATAAAAGTAAGGTTAGTTTCAGTAAAGTACTTATGACATACAGCATTCAAAAAACTATAGCAAAACAAGCCCAGCAAAGCAAGAGCTTGCAGTATTACTTATTTGGGACAGGTATTAATAGAATATTTACTTGGAAAAGTCTGTGTCAGAGCAAAAATATGTTCAAAGCACATAAAAGTTGACAAGATGTGCAAGTTTGTATACACATACACATATATATTATTACTTTTTCAACACTTTAAACCAAGCCCACTCCCTGCAGAAGGGAAAATGGGAACTATGCAACACCCTCATCTCAGATTTTCCCTATGTTCTTTTCAGCTTCTCTTCTACTCTTCTTATCATCCTACCAAAATTTTATTCTTCTCTAACAATTCAGCAGATGAACAGTGGAAATGAGTTATCTGTGCATTTGAATGTAGAATCAGAAGAGAGATGACTTCTTATATGCAGTCTGTGGTAGTGAACACAGAGCTCAAGCAGTATTGAACAGTATCACATAGTAACACCAGGAAGCAACACAGTTTTTGAACTCTCCAAAACTAAAAATCAGTGAACTAGGTTAGTATTTGGACACCATCTACCCCACTTCTGACACCTGTGAAGCCATGCAGGAAACAACGGGAAGGGTTTTTATTTTTTATGCCTTTTGACACAACATGTAAGTCTGCAATAGCAAGTCCTAAACCTGATCCATAACTTGGTCACCTTCACAAACTGTTCAAAATTTTGCTCTCTTAAAGATTCAGTTGACACAAGGTCACTTAGTGTTCTTGACTTGAGTTTTGTCTCTCTGACCATGTACATTCAAAGCTGAAGCAAGGACTACCCCAGCAGGACTGAAACAATTACCTGAATAACACTATTTGCATTCATGATACTTAACTCTCAAGTCACAAAAAACCCCATGTGTCAGTACTGCAGACAAACCCCAAAACTCATGACTTTTTTTCTTTCTAATAACCAAATTTAATGAGAAACTTCAACTGAGCTTCTATAACTTGCAGGAGAAAAAGTTTTTAGAATGCACACATGTTTAAAAAAACCCAAAACAAACTATGACCTATTAAAGTTACCTTCCAACATATTCCATATGTCTTTGTCATGAGTAACTTCTTTTGCAGTCTCTCCACTCCCATTAACAATAGAAGCATCAGCATTATGCTGCAAGAGTAACATCACCACCTCCTGAAAAACAATTTGAAAACCACTGCTTATCTGTCTGTGTAACTGCAAGGCCACAATCAGGCTTTCCAGCTATTGACATCCTGTAAGATGAGCTTTGTAACCAACGGCTTCTCAACACTGCTGGTTTCTTATGAAAACAGGAAGGGATGTTTTAGAGAGATTGAAGAGTGAGACTGACTGCAACCTTTTCTCTCCCATCAGTCAGGCTGAAGGAACCATCAGGAGTTACAGCTGAACAGACCAACCCTAAAAAGCTGGTGTGAAAGCTGAATTTGATAAACAAAAATAGTAGAACTGGCTCTTTTGAGAAGACAGTAAGTAGTCACTCCCTTGCAGGAGAAAAAGTGTTATCTGAAGGGCCAAGATGTTATCCATAGAGGTAGTACTAGTTTTGGAATTATGGTGGCATGGTGGGGGGGGGAATCAAACTAGTGTCACATTACACAGGCCTACAAAAAGTTCATTAGTTCTAATTAACTATGAAGAAACAGTACTTCCAGACACCACATCGGCCTGTGTGTCCTAGCTTAAAGTGGTTTTTTCCCCTCCAGAAGCTACAAAGATTAAAACAATGTGGTTTCTCTCTGTAGATTTTTTTTTTTTTGGACAGTTATACAAGCTAGGCAATGTGCCTAATCCTTCTGAACACACTGTACCAAAACAGACAATAACTCATTTTTAGACACGGTAAAAACATCTTTTTTAAGTGATCTAATTGCTAGCCCTTTTTTCATAATTCTACAAGTGAGACTTAAAAACCCAACATACTTTACCTTACGCCCTGTGAAAGCTGCACGATGGAGTGGAGTGTCCCCCATGTCATTCAGCACATTCACATCTGCACCAGCCTAAACAGCAAGACCAAAAGACATCTGAATGTCCTTCCAACAAGAACTACACAGCTATTCCCTCTGACTAGGGGAAGGGGAGACAGGACACTAATGTAGGCTTTGTGGCAAATCAGATCAGAACTGTAATACAGTTCTCCTGGAAACAAAGTACATACCTAAGATTCATAGCCAACATTCTCTAAATTGCTTCAAAAAGGAAAAGTTGCCTGCATTTTTTCCAGACATCTCTCACGATTTTAAGAAGAGGGTATATGGAAAATAAGTTTAATACAAGGGGTGGGGGCTGTTGTCTTGGTTTTCATTTGGCTTGGTTTGTTTGGGGTTTTGTAGGTCTTCGTGTTCAATCTCCCTTCCTTTTGTCACACACTTTCTCCATCCCATACCTTTAATCTGAAAGGAGGAATGTTTGCCACACTGCACAGGCACTGTTCCAAGAAACCAAGAAATCCTATCCTCCTTTCATTAAGTATTTCTTCTACACCACTTTACCTAACCTCTCAAAGGGTCAAAAAGAGGGCAGGGCATACTTAACTGCATCACATATGTTTAGATCACATGATTTAGCGAGGTCACTGCTGCCTGTCTTAAGTTAACTGATGAACCTCAGTAGTTCCAGAGCTCTGTTTCTGGTAATGCCTCCTTCACTTGCTCTTTGAGCATAAAATCTAGGCACAAGTACACAGACACACTTATACATGCCTAGCTTTCAGAAGCGCACAGCCTCACTTATTTCTCACCTTATTCTTTAAATAATACCCTTTCAAGAGCACTTTTAAAGGAACAAAAAATACAAAGTCACATATACTTTTCCAACTCTTGAAGTCGGATGCTTGATAAATGCATTAAGTAATAAAACTTTACCTTTTGCTTTAAGTAGCCTGCTTGAATTGAAAACAGCATAATTTACTGAGCAAGTGTGTGGGCTAGAGAAGAATTTCTCAAGGAAATCTTAAGCTTGTTTCCTCCTTTAAAGTCTGGATTATGGCTGGCAGCTTTTATTCTTAATGAAATTCAAGTTTAGATTAGCTTTGCACTTGAGGCTGTTTATCACACTCCTGCCATCTACAGCAAAATCTTTCAAATAAGAAAGAGGGTCTAATATAGTTAAAGTTGTTTGAAGCTGCCCTGAGAGCAAAAAAAAAAAAAAATTCAGTCAGAAGCCACATAATCACTGCATTTGCAGTTATGCAAATACAAACACATCAGTTTTGATAACAGAAGTCCATCATTTCAAAATTCATCCCACAGTTCATTATTTCAAAGACGTTAGAAAGAAATAATTGAGTCAAACTACGCTAGCCTGCGCCTGAAAGAAACACAGACAAGCTACTTTGCACAAAATTCTGGGCATACTTCTATGCACCACATAGAATTAGATAATCCAGGTTTTTTGCATTTGAGACACTTTAGCCTTTTCTACAGCTCAGTAAGTGAAATTGCCTAAACTTAAGTACTTTGTGTACTACAGTAAGCTACATCAAACTGTTGAAGTAGCTGCATTACTAGTATCACATGCTGGCTTATTACATACAGATACCCACGAAGCTTCAAAAAAACTGAGCTTTCATGAGTGCATACCTATATATGACATGCCTGTAATTCCCACATAGATAGTTACACTCCAAGAGAAAACCAGCTAAGTACCAATAATTGTAAAAACCACTCAGAGTAAGGGCTGTATGCTACTGTATAGACTTCCACTGTCACTATTTTGGGTCCTTCTAAACCAGGCCTATCTTAAATGTTTCATCAGTTATCTCTACGTTACGTATAGATAAACTGTTGGAGTGACTCTGCCTCTCTGCAAAGCCTCCTCTCTTCTATCACAAAAACCTGAATAAACATTAACTGCTTCTAGCCGTTAGTGGCACAGAGGAAAACAGAAATATACCTTCAGCAAATCCTCTACCACAGCAGCATGTCCAAAGTAGCAAGCCAGGTGAAGAGGTGTCCAACCCATATTAGATTTACTTCTGCCTAAAAGACAAAACAGGTAAATTAAGTTTTGGTCACACAGTACAAAAGAGATGTTGTCATGTGCTTGGAGGTTGGCATGGATGACCATTCTTCACAGTAGCAGAGGAGCACGGAGGCTGAAAGCATCAATACTATTCATATTATTTAAATTACTAAATCAGAGCCAGTTTGAGAATGCTGGATTCAAACCTAAAAACAAACAAAAAACCCCCACAACATTCTGAAAGGAGAAAGTCACATAGCCTGACTGAGAATAAAACTTTTCTTTGCATGTAACACCTTTAAACACTAGCAAGAAGCTTCAGATACTTTCATTCTTCATTCACTATGAAAATGGCACATGCAAGTACATTTTTCTCTTGTTTGTCAAAAAATTCTGGTTTACATAATTTTATTTTCTTCACGCAAATGAGAGGTAAGACAACCCATCTTTCAAACAAAGGATTCAAAATAAAACAGGTGGAATAACCTAACGCTGACGGTTTTTCCTGTCAGTTTTTTGTTGTCTTGTGCTTTACACAGTTTTAATAAAGACAGCCTCACTAAGTAATGTGCTTTCAAATCTTTATATGCAGTAGAACTCATGAATCATCTACAGCTCTAAGTTGCAGAATGACAAATCACAGACAGGAGGCAGGCACAGAAATGACCATGCAAAAGAAAATACAATTTATGCTTTAAAGAGCACTTAAAGCATGACTTGGAGGACTGACTGTATGAAGGAAATTCAACAACTCTACTACAATCACTTCTTTAAAAGCAAGATATTAAAGCATTAGAGATTACTAAAGTTAACAACTCACTTTACTTTCCAACTGCAACACTCAACTGTATTAAGTAAAGGCAACTTGTGCTTTGTTTTTACTAAGCAACAGATCCACAGCATTACAGTGTCACCTAAAAGCTATCCTTTTGTATTTGGAAGAAAAAGGAAAATACGGCAGTAGAAATTGTTTTGAAATTACTGCCACCATTAAGTTTTCCCCTGTCATATAACCTCAAGTACTGAGGTATAGAACGTGCATAACAGAAGTTTGCCCTGAGGGAACAAGCCACAAACACAAGGAAAACAAACTGTTCATCTTGAGAGTTCATCATCTTTTCTGTTCTCATATTAAAAATTAACACTAGAGTGTGGTTCAGAGCTGAAATATTTGCCCATTTCTTATAATGGTTTTCAGCTAACACTCCTGCCCTTTATTGGCAATTTCTTATGTAATTTGATTCTCTTTCTTCTCAACTCCTGTTGTTTCCAACCCCAGATGTAGATCTTTCCCCCATTACAGTCTGGCTTATAACAGAGCTCCTACCCTGTATCACTGATGGGCCAAAGTATCACAGAAGATAAATACAGTGTGGATAAGTTGAATAACATACTAAAGGGACATCACTCATCTCTCAGTCTAGTAGGGAATAAGGTTCATTCAAAGAATACAAAAGAGATCTGAGTTGCACTGAATTCATACAGTTAGCCCAAAACAGTCATTAGTTAACAGCACTGACAAGACAGTGTTGCTGCCAAGGAATTCCTGAAAAAAAATAACCAGGAACCTGTCCAGATTTGTAGTTCTTACTGAATAAATTAAGAACAGCCCCTTGTTCTGCATCCACTCTGAATGTTTGCATTTCTAGTGTTGGCTGACCATTTATTTCTCAGGCTTTTGAGGTGTTACTTCTCTTCAAGTGATCACAAGTGTTTGTAGCTTTTTTTATTATTATTTTAAACCATGATACCATTACACTGAGGAGAATGCAAGGATAGGAAAGGAGAAATAACGTAATTCCAACAAAAAACATGATTCCTCTCCCCCTTACACCTAGCTCTTTGCTTTAATGCCAGTTAACTCTAATTCTCAAGTGTTACCATTTGTTTAGAGAATGGAGACAAGGTAGGCAGACATTTTCCAGCTGTGGGCTGCCAGGCCACAGTGCAGTCATTCAAATGTGTATTTTGCCATAACACACTACTGATCATTAACCATACTTTACAGATTTTTCACTTTACAAGTTCCTAGATGTGCTATTTTCTTATATTTAAGGAGAATGAGCCAACAATAGATGGCCTTAGAAAATCTGATCATTTTGGATGAAGCCTGGGTTTGGTACTGTTCAATGTAGGTACCTTCTTTCCAAACCAGTGAACTGAGAAACCCAAAAAGGGAAGTTCAGATCATTTGGCTGGATTTTCCTCAAGCAAATCCTGCTTATCTGCGAGCACTGACTGGATAGAATACAGTCACAACAGAGCAAGTTCAGGAAGCCTGAATTTATTTTCTCTTCCTTCACTTTGGCTGAAATTGTGATGCTTAGAATCACTGTTGTCAGACTAGACACTTATGAATACACAGCACACACAGCCTCAGATATAGCTCCACTCTGAAAAGACAGGGAGAAGATGTCGAAGATAGGCTTTGACACCCAGGCACAACAACTTGTCAGACTTACGGCTACCAAGGCACACCCTGCAGGAAGTTTACACTGCCTCCAGTACAGTCTTCCACCTGCTTCAGAAGCACTTTATTCCAAGACAAGTGTCACTGACGTATCAGATGCATATCCTAAAGGAACTGCTATAGCACAGAAGCCATTCCCCATACCCTGACTTTCTAGGAACATCTATTATCAAGGTAATGACAGAAGCATAAGAGGCTGTCAGGAAGAGAAGTAAGACTGAGGTTGCAAAAAGACAGTTACAGTCTACAGAGTGTATTTAGCTAATCATCAGGTTGTTATGCAATTACTATCTGGTAGCACCCAACAGATCAGAACTTGTAGCACAACATAGTGGTTTGGCTAGTGAGGAGGCAGAATGGCAGGGCCAGTTACACAGCAGAGACTGTTTGGCCTGAATTTGTCTTAGACTGTTTCCAATGGAATACTCTATGGAAGCAGAGTGAAACAAGTCAGTCTCTGAAAAGTGACTGCGGAAGAATAGAGATTTAACTCTGAAGTTTCACACAACTACAGCAGTTCCCCCAAATAACACTAATTACACTTCTGTGTCCTCTAACATTTAGAAGAATTGAAACTTAAAAGCACAGATTTCACTGTGAACAGATTCCATCTTCATAACTAGTTTAGGTTAAAAATAATATCACGAGCACATTCCCTCTAGCTTCCTAGACCTCCCATTAGCAAGCAAGTATTAACTAGCTAGCATGTGTTGCTAAACTAGAAAAACAGCTAAGCACCATCTTTCCCTTCATTACCTGAGTCTCTTCTACGCTGCAGAGACTTTTTAACCAGAGACCCATTTGCTTGATATAATAGACTGCAGATTATGCCATTTCATTATGCTTTCTTGACTTCAGATTTTGTGTAAGAACACATCAGAGACACTCTGAAATCTCTTCTAAGCACAAGAGACTTCAGAAACTTATTTATGGACACTGTTGCATGAATCTTAAGGTACTTTTATTCCAACTGTTTAGGCACTACACATGTCTTTAATATTTACCAAGGACATACTTCTGAGGGTAGAGGACTTCAGCTTCATTAAGATCTGTTTGGCTCCCCTTTAAATTATGAACCAGTTCCCCAAAGATAAAGTAGCAAGAGCTTGGGTTTCACAACTTGTTTTTCTGAGGTGAGCACATTAACTACTGAGAAAACACAAACATAGCTGAGTAGTCAAAAAAAACCATAAGCAAGCTGAGGGTTAAGAATGAGACTTGGGAAAGGGACACAGCTTGTTCAGGTAACAGGAATCCCTGCCCTTTAGGGTAAGGTGTTCCCTTCTGTTATGGCTGAGAGGAAGCACAGTTGATCTCTACCCTCTCCCTCTGTAGCACTTTCTTCTCAGTGCTGCTAAACAGTTAAATGCCAAACAATGGAATACCAGCCTGGGTAGAAAGAGTGGGATACACATCCACTTTTTGGAAGCAACCAGAAACACACTCATGTAAATAAAGAGAAATATAAAGCTACTAATATAATAAAGAAGTAAGGTAGTCTGCAATTGCTAGCAAGCTTGCAAATCCAGTATCAGTTTGAAGTTTTAATGCACAGCAAATTGCTGAGCCACAACTATGTTAGCTACACAAGGGCAAAACATCAGTGATGGCCAAAGACCCAGACACAGAGCAGTTTCAGTCTCTTTCCCCAAATAACCTAGTATTCCGCTGAAAGTAAAAAGTATACATTTGTCCCAAACATTTTTTGCCAGTGGCAAGAAATGTAACACTCCAACTGTGTGAAAACAAAACACAGGCCTAAAAAATATAAAAATAAAACAAACTCACACTGAGCAGAGCTCAAATGACTGACCTGATCTAATCTTCTCTGCGGCTCTGATGCAGGCTATTTACCTCCCTAAACCATCCTCAGGCACCCCAGTCCGTTTTGTTTAGTATTCTAAAGCTTCAAAGATGGTATAAGCACAAACACAGGCAAAAAGAAGTACTGATTCCTTGTCTTGTTGACACTTCTAGTATCTGTGAATGACATGAGGCTTTCTGTACACTGCAACTATCCATACTCTTTTATTATCTCTCCCCTATGCAAGTATGTCCTTAAGCCACAGGGTAAAAGCTGTTTAAGTGGGTTTTTTATTACTCTACTGAGCACTCCAAAGAAAGCAAGATTATACTATCACTATCAGTTTCACTACATGTGACTTCAACAGCGAGATTAGAAACATTTGAGGAAGGCTACTAACCTTTACAGTTGATATCAAAGCTTATTTCTCCTTTGTCCAAGGTATCCAACAGCCGTTTAACTTCTTCAGCATTTCCATTTCTAGCATCATGGAGAAGCTGCTGTTCTGCTTCTGTAGTCATCTCTAATAAAAGATATGAAAGAACAGATTTTGCAATCTCTTATACTGCTCTAAGTTACGGCTTAAAATTATGTCACTTTTCCCTGTTATTTAATACTAACCCTGGTGTGAGAAAGATATCTATTCTTTCTGTGGAACACACTTAATGTGCAAGCTGTCGTACCAGTCCAGCACTCAGGCTACTAAGAAGCATTAAAATTCCTCATACAAAGCAGTTAAATAACCAAATACCCATGTTTTCTTGCTTCTCTGTTTTCTAGGTTCTAAGGGTGGCTTGGGAGTTGAAACTCTATGCCACAAACAAGGCAAGCTTTGCTACAAGAATAAGCAGTAAGCATTTGCTTTTTCCTTACAAGGCTTTCACCCTTATCCCTTAAGGTTTCCAAAGGCAACAGGAAAGGAAAAAAGAAGTAACTATGTACATCCATTAGCCCAAGTATTACTTAAGAATTAATTGACAGTTATTTTGGCTGCCAACCCCGGGGAACAGAATGTCTTTGCATGGAAGTGTCAGATATCCATCAGTGATTAGTACTATCATCCCTTGAGCCTGAATATCTGAGTCCCTGCAACCTCAACTCGAGGGGGAATCAGAGACTCAGACAACTTCGTAGATTCGACCTTATCTTTAAGAAACATAATAGCACAATATAAGGAAGTTAACACACAACTGTAAAAGATCACTAATTAATTCTAATCCTACCGTTGCCCTTGAACTGCAAAGAAAAAAAAAGGTACTTACATCTTTCAAAGAAGGGAGAAAACAAAATCTTTTACCATAACTATTTTACAGCTCTCTACTAGACAGGGAGCCTTAGATCTTTGGGCAAGCGATACTGCTACCGACCAGGTCTGTTGAAGAATACAGTTACTAAGTGATGTCTTAACCAATCTTTTTCCACACTGAAATCACAAACTGAAGTTGGTTTGCCTTTTTTTTTAATGCTATTACAACTATCAACTGTATGAAGTTTAACAAGCGCAAGTGCTGGACTCTGTATCTGGGACATGGTAATCCTGGATGTGTGTACAGACTGGGGAATGAGATGTTGGAGAGTAGCAGTGCGGAAAGGGACCTGGGGGTCCTGGCCGATGACAAGTTGAATGTGAATCAGCAGTGCCTTGGCAGCCAGGAGGGTCACCTATGTCCTGGAGGGCATCAGGCACAGCATCGCCAGCTGGGCAAGGGGGGAGATTGTCCCGCTCTGCTCTGCACTGGGGCAGCCTCACCTCAAGAGCTGTGTGCAGTTTTGGGCACCACAATATGGAAAAGACATTAAGCTATTAGAGAGTGTCCAAAGGAGGGCCACAAAGATTATGAAGTATCTGGAGGGGAAGCTTTATGAAGGGAGGCTGAGGTCATTTGGTTTGTTCAGCCTGGAGAAGAGAAGACTGAAGGGAGACATCATTGCAATCTTCTGCATTCTCAGGGGGGAAAGTGGAGGGGCAGGTACCAATGTCTTCACTCTTGTGACCAGTGACAGGACTTGAGGAAAAAGCATGAAGCTGAGTCAGGGGAGGTTTAGGTTGGATACCAGGAAGAAGTTTTTCACCCAGAGGGTGGTTAAGCACTGGAACAGGCTCCCCAGAGAAGACACAGCACCAAACCTGACAGAGTTCAACAAGTGTTTGGACAATGCTCTCAGGCACATGGTGTAACTCTTGGGGCATCCTGCATAGTGCCAGGACCTGGACTCGATGATCCTGGGTCCCTTTCAACTCAGCTTATTCAATGATTCTATGATTCAACTAGACCTAGATACAGCAATGGCCTATTTAAACACACTGCTTTTAAGAGGTGTCAAGAAACTATTTTAAAAACAGCTTCAAAAGACTGTGTTGCCATAGACAATTTATTGCTGTTGATACAACGGGAAAATAAGAGGCTCAGTCCAAGTTTAGTGTCTCCAGTTTAGCATGTTCACCTGACACACTAGGTTTACTAGATCCTGCAGTCAGTTAATGATTACTGGCTTCACATAGTTTTCCTATACTATCAGAGGTTTTGATTGGTCCCACAAACTGTTTACACTCTGCTGTTCTGGACAGGCAGCTTGATTGCACCACACACCACGAACACATACAGCTTAAATAGATGCAGGGAGCTCTTTGACTATGGTAAGATAAGAAGCCACTCAGCAAGAAAAGAGACAGTGAGAACACTGGGGAGGGAACCAACAGACTGTAACAGTGACAGATCCTGTAATATTCAAGACTGAGGCAGAAATCTAGATCAAGACAGACTACTGAAGAGTTAACAATACAGCAAAGAGGTTTCCGTTCCTTTTCCTCAATCAGCAGAGGGAGAGAGAGAATCTGTTTTCAAAGAATTTGACAAAGACTAAGCAAGCCCTTTCTAGCATATTTCAGAAGAACAGACTGGATTAGTCACCTGCAATCTACCACAGACACAGGATACAAATGCCTTCTACAGAAGCAGTTAGTCAGCACTCTTGTTCATGCAGGCTTTTCAGTTCTACCAGAAAACAAAACAAAACCAAACAGTACTAGTTCTTCTAGCAGTCCTT
Organism: Pomatostomus ruficeps; assembly: GCA_013400735.1. Classification (NCBI taxonomy): domain Eukaryota; kingdom Metazoa; phylum Chordata; class Aves; order Passeriformes; family Timaliidae; genus Pomatostomus; species Pomatostomus ruficeps. Next base: position 28,738 of record VYZT01028748.1, on the reverse strand, counting down.
TGAGCCCTGAAGCTACTTTCTCCTTTTAACAGGAGCCTATCCACTTGTGGAGGCGACATAGCAGAGTTTATTGTTACTGGGACAGATATAATTTTCCTCAGTGAATCAGTTCTACCAGTGTCTAGAGAATGCTCAAAATCATGTATGTTAATGTATTATCAGCCTGTAATACTATCTCTGAAGCTGAGTGATACAGTTTCAGTGGGACACAGAATGCAGCACTGCGAATCACAAAAACCAAAGCTAACAGGATAGTTAAACTCATTTTGCTGGCTTAGCCATCATAGGGGGAGGGGGGAAAGAAAAAAAAGCGAAGTTCATCATTAATTTTCACCCCCTCCCACACAGTATTGCTTTAGCCATCTCTCAGATGAGAAACATACTCCTATCATTACCCTGTATCATTTGTCAGCATCCCACATACTTAGCAGGCATGAACAAGCAATGCATTTTCAACGCATCAAGAACCTTTTGTTTCTGTTTGATATTGATGAGAAGGAAGAAAAGACTGTTTAGGAAAGAAACCAAGATGCTGATTCAAATAAACAAGTCTTGTATACAGCAATGCCTGTTATGTACATGAGCAGAATCTTAAACAGGTCAAGATACACAAAAAGTTCAATCACTATATAAAATTACTTGCATAGTTTTTCTACCACCGATAGTCATAAGGTTAAAATCACTGATTTGTCTGTACTCTTCCACCAAACATTAGCAATACAGTAACATGCATAGCAACATGGTCTGTCTGCTTCACTGGTTTAGTCCGCAAAGACCTTGCTGCTTAGGCCAAGCTTCTAATTTCAAATACACTTTGTAAGCCTGAAGCATGTAATGATGCAGAAGAATGACTGTCTGGCTATTAATCACAGTTAGAAGGATCACTTATGTGAAAGTGTTTCTACAATTGAGGCTGGAAAGTGAATCTGCATGCAGTTACCCATCAGACAAGTGACAAAGAACATAAAGTTTCAGCTAATGAGCTAAATGACCTGTCTAAATAAAGCTGGTAGCAAAGAGACTCCTAACAGAACCTTTTATACTCTTGTAAATACTGGTTTAAGCAACAGCATTTGCTCTATAATGGAGATGAGAAACCACCAACAGAAGTTTGAGTGACAAGTTTAGAGTGTGGAAACAATTCAATCCACAGGCACTCAAGTGGCGTGCACTTGCAGGTGTACTTTGTACACCTAAACTCCTGTGCAGACAGGAGTTTATTTGGTCCCATGACCCACCATGAAGAGAGCTCCAAAATCCCACCCACCAATTTTGAGGCACCACGCCAGGCCATCAGCACTGAGGGGGAAACAATAGTTTGGTCTGTAACCTTAAGGTACTACTAGCAGGTTAATCTATATGAATCACACTGTCTCTATGCAAATCTACTAGCCACTTGAGAGAGAACACATCTCTTCCAGTCAGTCTTGTTGCCATCATTATCTTATTCCATTAATCAGCTGATACAGGTTCAATTGCCTTTCACAGACCCTATTTATGCCTTGTGCCATTGAAAGGCTTGCATGGCAGTCTCCATGGTCACTGGTAGATCATGACACAACACCACAGAACATTATTTAGCATCTCCTCTGCAGCTGAGATGTGACTGCAAGGCACTTCTGTTGAACTCATTAGGACTACTGAGCAGTACTTGACTGCTAATTGAATCTTATCCTTTAAGAAGGTATAAAAAATAGCATTGAGATCCATTCCACTTTTATCTTCTTCTATGAGACCTACGCCGGAGTGATCCTGTCACGCTATTACAGGGTCTGTCTTCGCACAGGGGTTGTTTCCAAAGCAGAGAACACAGGTTACAATTCTGCCTGCATGCCTGCTTAAGAGAGTTTTGCAGAATACTTCAACACAAAAGGCCACCTAACTACTTATATACAAACTACCAACTTTACCTAACTGCTAGGATAAAGTCCAAGCAAAAAAAAAGCTGCTTGTCTCAAACCAATCTACAAAGATGCGAAGTGCCATCCCTGACTACGAGGCAGCACTATTCGTAAGACCCACTTGCTCTGCTTTGGTTTCTTCTCCTGCTGAATGCTCCAGTCATGTACACAGCCCAGAACAATCACAATATACACTAAGCGGAATATGAGTGGGTTTCACTCATATACAGCTAGAAAAGCAGAAGAAGCAGTACTAGCACTGGCCAACTTAACATTAAGGCTCTGAGGTGGCTGCCACTGGTTGCATATGAAACTTTCTCCTCATGACAACCAGTAAGGCTTGCAAAAACCTTAACATTGTCTAGTATTTCAATAGATCTCCCTCTAGCAATGAAAATTAGATTCCTGTAGGAATGGATGATACTCGCTCAGGAAGATTTCTTACATGTCCCAGCACGCACACATTATGATGTGATGCTTGCAAAGAAGGCAGACAAAATGCACCAAACCGCACAAACAGACAGAACCTGTCTACAAACCCACAAAACACACTGTACTGACAGAAGCTGCTCCAAGAAGGAAGAGTGGCTGTACTAGAAGCACGAGTGATGTTACCTAAAAGTAGTTGTTTCAGTCTCCGGGTAAAGGGTTGTAGAAGTTGGTCATGTTTTTATGACACAGTCTTCCTGTGAAAGCAGCACCTCTCTAAAATCAAGATACTGTTTGTTTAATAGCAATTAACACATCTGCAACAACACATCTATCCAATACTAATCCCAAAGCAACACTACTTAAACTAATCCTCGTTCCTGGGCATTTCCTGGCTATTTTCTGCACATATTTTAGTTTTGTTACATCAAAGACTTTCTTTCAGCCCAGGCGCTCCGAATAAGCTTACCCACAGCTCGTTCGAGATCTCACCCGGATCAGCAGGCAAGCACGGTCCCAAGCAGTCAGAACTTCAGCAGAACCTCCGGAGTTCCCTACGTCCGCCCGGACTCAAGCGGCTCACTCCGGTCCCGGTAATTAAAACACTTTTTAAGACGAGTTAGGCTGACGCGTCGCAGCAACTGCGCTCCTTGCCTGCGGGGAAAGGTGCGCTCAGACCTGCGGGCACCGGCCAGCGCCGCGCCTGTTCCAGGGTGGGGAACAGCGGGAAGAGGAGGAAGGGACACCCACGCACAGCAGCAAGCCAGGACACTGCTTCCCGAGAGACCACCCCGGCCCCCGCCTCCAAGGCCGGCTCTGCTTCGTGCCTCGAGCCAAGCCTGGCTTTGGGCCGTCCCCTCAGCCCGCACAACGGACTCGTGACGGGGGGAACCAGCGACACCCCCGACAACGCTCCGGGCGACTGCGGGGGAGAGGCGGCCTCGGCAGTAACAAAGCCAACGCCGCCGCGGGAGGGCGGCGCACCGCCCACCGGCCCCGCCGCGTAAGGAAACCCGCCCC
>VYZT01028748.1:0-25345 GCA_013400735.1 Pomatostomus ruficeps | reverse complement strand
GGGACGGGATGGGACAGGGCCCCGCCCGCCTGGCCGCCGCACCGCCCCCGGGACCGAGACCGGCACCGGCACGGTGGGAGCCCCATAGGGGCCGGCCCCGAGGGTCCATATCTTGCTGCCGCCCGCCCGAAAAGCCCGGAGGGGTGAAGCAAGGCTCCACCAAGGGCGCTGCGCCCTCCCTCTCAGAGACACAGGCCCGCACCGGGCGCAGCCGGCGGCGGCAGCAGCTCTTCCCAGGGAGCGACAGTGACCCCCTGCGACTCTGGGGCTGCCCCGCAGGTACTGCCCTGTGCCCGCTGCGGTTTGGTGTCACACTCGTTTCAGTAGTGCCTAGCGACGGGACGAGGAGCAGTGGCCATAAACTAAAACACACGAAGTTCCACCTCAACACGAGGAAGAACTTCACGTTGAGGGCGTCAGAGCACTGGAAGAGGTGCCCAGGGACGTCGTGGAGTCTCCCTCTCTGGAGACACTCCAGACCCATCGGGACGCGTTCCTGTGTCTCCTGCGGTGGGTGACCTTGCCTGGGCAGGGGGTTGGACTGGGTGATCTCCAGAGGTCCCTTCCAACCCTAGGTATCTTGCCAGTACCTGTCGCCGCGGCGGCCCGGGCTGCGGGTGCGTGGCCTTGGCTCCGCTCCGCCCGGGGAGCGCCCGAGGCAGAGTGGGCCGTGGCGGGCAGCAAAAACACCGACAGGCATTCAGAGAGATGGGGGGTAAACCGGCCTCAAAGAGGACTGTAACACTACCAGAATGGTACATGGCCAGAGGGGGGAAAAGGGTCTTTTTGGAAATCGCTTTGGTAGCATATACAACCGTGGCGCAGATGAAAGGAAATTGTGAATACACACTGTACTTCTAAGAACAGCACAGCCACAAGCAACCTAAAAGAGAGAGATTGAGTGCTACCAGGGACAAAAAGCGAAGTACTCACGTTTTCAAGGCCCTTTGGTCCACCACTTGTTCCCCTCTGTTTGTCCTACCCTTATTTATGATCCACTACACTTTTCACCTGAAGCCAAGAGCTGGCACCTTGTTTTTCTGCCTTTAGCACGTGAGAGGAGTTTTGCGTTTTGAAAACTCCCACACTTCCTCTGAAATCCTGCAAGAATTTATGAAGGGAGCAGGGAAGCTTTGCAGTGTTGCAGCATGACCAAGCCTGTGTCATACGCAGAAGGGGCACTGAAAAGGCAGGGCAGGAGCCACAGGTGCCGTGACAAACTATCACAAAATATTAGGATGAAACTTCTGTTCCAAAAGTGGGCAAGTTTAAACCTGAGCAATTCTTTTGAAACTCTTCAGGCATAAATAATGAGGCAAGCTTCGTTTTCCTGTATTGTGTATAGCTACATATATTTTTAATGTTTGAAGAATGACGTACCAAAAAGAAGAAAAGGAACAGTTCCACACCTGCAGAGATAACACAAATGTATCCTGTTTGGACTTCTGCTGCCTTTTGTTACTTTTAATTAGTTTATCTCACTTAAGAGATCTGCTTCCAGGGATGCTTTAGTAATAATTATATAACATCTGAAAGGCGTCAGGAAGGATCACATTGGCTTTCTTTTCTTAGGACCAGAGCTTCAAGTTGCTGCCCTTACTTTCAAAGCACTAGCTCTGTCATCCCCACATACCTTTTCCTTTATTTCTTCCTCTTGCTTCTGACTTGGAGCCATCTTTCACAATGCCATAACTGCTTTAAGCAACCTCACAATAAAGCCTTTTCCTATTTTGTATTATATTTTGCATACATTAATAAGAAATAAAAATACATATGTTATCGCTTCATATTTCTTACCAATTTTATAATGAAATAGAAGTTTTGTCACCCACCTACTGTATAGCCCATTGCAATGCAACACAGAGTTTACCCTTTGGCCAGTCAGTGCAGGGTTTTCCTCTGAATCTGAGTGAGAAAGGCTTGGAAACAAATAACTTAATAAATTAAATGTTTTAAAAAGACAGAGTAAAGACCAACAGAGATGGCAAGTAAATCAGAAGCTATGATGTCCACGTTCCTGCAGCATTAGATTGACCCTGGAGGGACTTCTCCCATAGCAGGCTGCATGGATCCCATCTGTGGAGAGAAGCTCCTCTTTGGTTGAGATATTTTAGTTTTCTTTACAAGAAAACAGCTATTCATAAAGGATGTTCACTCCTTGCTATGCTTCTCGATAAAGGCAAGGCCACACAGGTGGTGCAATCGCCTGTGCTCTGTGCCAAGGAGCTGGTGGAGTTAATCCTGCTTCCAAGGGTTTTGTGCACCACAACCCAGGCCTGAAGGCAGCACAGCACAGACCTGGGCCTGCTGCAGTTAACTGTACTGTGAATCACCAAACCCTGGATGGACAGAGCTCTCCTGGCCAGGATCACTACACTCCTCCTGCTTCCATTGTCTTCTAAGAGTGTCTGTTTCTCACCTGTGTTTTGCCTCCTTGCACATCTCAGAGTAATAATGACCCAGTGCATTTTGGACTTTGAAGTGTGGAAATGAGAAAGAGAGTGTTGCTGATATCAAGGTTGTGTTCTAAGTATCTCTTTTCTCAGTTTGCTTTTTTTTTTTCTTCATATCTTTCCTTTTTCAGATAAGCTGCTGAAATTGGTGATTTAGAAAGCATGAAACGTCCCATCTTAGGCCTGAACACATGGGCAAACAGCCTTGCACAGAACTCACTGAACTGTTTTGTCTGTGATTTTTATAGAATAGTATTTTTTATATCCTCTCAGATTCTGTGATGGGGCAACCTTTATTGCACTGACACTGTTCTTCCTCTTCTAGAGTATACAGGTCAAATTTGAGGTATATGACTGGGAAAGGGAGTGCACACAAGGAAATGGGAAGTGGAAGTAATAAATGATGGGTTGTATGTTTGTTTTCATGCAGTAACATGTTAGATAACTCTGTGTTTGTTAGCTCACCAGCAGTCCTAAAAATCTGTTCCTTGGCAGCTCTCATGAAACTGTGTTGCACTTCTTGAGGAAACTGCTCCTCAAGTCTGAAAAGCAGTGCAGCAAGCACAGGTCCTTGCCATATTTCCATACTGATTTTATTTACTAGGCTGACAAAAGACAGACACAGGAGAATTAATTAATGTGCTGACACTCTTAGATGTGATTCTTGTGGATCTCTCTGGATTATAAAGAGCAACTGCCAGTGAGTGATCAAAGCAAATGTTCATGGTGTTCTGAACTGCCTGCAACAGGAATTCTTGCAGATGTGAGTCTGTTGCTGAAGTTTCTTTCATACTTTGCAGGAAATAACCATATAATGTAGTGAATTTGTGGATGGTGTGAGCTGGATTGCTTTTTACTGCTCAAAGCAGCACTGAAGCAAGCTCAGGTGGTTTCTTGAGGTATTCTCTAGCAGGGGAAAAAAAATCCTGTAAGAAAGTAGAGTTCCTTTTAACATGGCCATTTTTATCTGAGTGCAGGTATGGCAGGAGAAAATGTGAGAATTCACTGCTGGTCCTCTTCTCTCAGGTGGCTCCTAAAACCCACTAGCAGTTTCTACTTCATGGGAAAGCTTTGGGATTTTTTTAGCTCTACAAAAGGCAACTGTACGCTGCTATAGCCAGCACAAAAACTGGGCTATGGCTACATGAGCAGAAACATTTCTAACCAAGGTGTTAAGTCAGCTGTACATATTCTTCTCCTTAACCTTACCAGACATGTAGTTTTATACCACGAACGAGGCTTGTTTAATGCACTTTCTTGTTCTTGTGACTGAATCAGTTTGGTTTGGTTTTAGTTCCAAAATGATAAATCAGCTGCATGTGCAGAGTTTATATCTATGAACCTTGTAGCTAATTTATTGTGGTCAAGTTTAGACCACAATCTAGCTAAATGCATCATTGTGGAACTGAAATCAGCTGAACTACTTTATCCTCAAATGGATAAATGCTCATTATTGGATGACCCAATTAAGATTTCTATTATACAATGAGATTTCTATTGAATGTAGAGTGGAATTGGAGCATTATAGAAAATTAAGTGCTTTGTTCGTAAAGCAAAATGCTATCCTAGAGCTGTTCTTAAGACACAACTGGAAGAGTCTCAGTAGAAGAAAATCCTGCCCAAAATGAGAGTCCAGAACTGAGGGCATTAATCAGTAGTACATGACATGACCTGACATGACATGACATGACTTGACATGACATGACATGACATGACATGACATGACATGACATGACATGACATGACATTGTCCTTATTTATTCTCAATCTTACTCTTTTTTGTATTGTAAAAGGGAAGTTGAAAATGCATCATGTTGTTTGAACTGTTGTATGCAATATAAAGCAGGGTTGTGGATATTTTACTCAAACTTTAATTCTTCTGTATTTCTTAGTTCTGTTTTTCACTTACTTGTGATTCAATCCTGATTGAATGAATATTATTTGTATCTCATTTAAGCTTTTTGTGCTCTAGTATTAGATTCTAGTTGCAGAAGGGAATGAGTAATTACCCAGTGTATTACCTTGCCCTGGCAAGACAGAACAAAGAATTTGAATTCAAGGTAGCTATTTGGGCTGCTTCCTGACCAATTGATTTGAGTTGAGCTTTAAATGTTTTTCTTTGCTATCTGTGATTCACCAAGACTAAACTGATGGATCAAAGGTTAGACTTTGTAACCATTTTAAATATCAAAGTTAATGCATTACTGTAAAGAGTATAATTTTGGGAGATGCCTCGCCATAACGAACAGTGAGGTCCAGTTATATACCCAAATAATTTAGTAAACTCTACTGTCCTGTTATCTCTCATTTGAGAGCTGTGGATATGTATTTCATACCTGCTTTAATAGAATGTTTGTTTCTGACAAAAAAAGACAGTAATTATCTGGTAAATACTCCTGTGCATCATATCAGTTCAGCTACTCTGTTGTTAATTTAGTATCTATAAACATGCTGGAGATTCATTAGCCACACTTATCTCCATAGTAAATAGTAGTGACAATATTTGTGACAAGTCTTAGTACTTAGTGACTAAGACTTGTCACAAATATAAATGACAATGAAGGGAAATTAGCGAGTCCTCTGAAATCTGTCAGAGATGTCTATGGTCCATACAGTTTTTGTGATTTATTCTTTGTGCCTCCTTATCTGGTACAGTTGCTTCCTGGCCCTATAGCAGATTGATGAAGTCTTTCATTTCAATGTTTTTATATGACTTACATACAACAGTCATAAAAAGTAGTAATAATATTTTTGAGTTTTTTAATAACAAAAAATGTGTGTAGTAATGTAAAATCACTTGTTCAACTAAGTCAAAACTAGGAACTTATAAAGCACAAGCACCATACAGAGGTTGTTGTCAGAAAGTTTAAGTCTTGTCATAGGTCTCTCTTTAGATTTATAAGGCAATTTAGTATTAAGATGAACAGATGGAGCACCATTTTTTCTAGGTCCTTATGAATTAAAGATTTCAGTTATGTTTTGGTCAGAAGGCAATTTTTTAAACAATAAGCTTACTCTATCTGTGTGTTTGTGTTTTAAAATTAACTGGAATACGTGACTTTGTCTGATAAAATGTGCATTTTTGTAATGTTCTGAGACTGGATATATTCTTTTTATTATTGTTTCAAAAATAATTAAGCCTACTCTGTCTGTGATGCTGAAGACAAAGACGGTCTTTAGTTCACTCTGACTCTGAAATAATTTCTGCAGAACTGCTGTGCAACCAGTTCTTCATCCAGAATATATGTAGTTGGTAATACAGTGCTAGTTTTGTCCCTACTCAATTGCATCCTGGTGGTTTTAATTTTTTTTTTAATTTTTATTTTTATTTTTATTTTTATTTTTTTTTTGCTGTGGGTTGTTAGTTTGTTTTGGTTTTTGTTTTATCTTTAGAACGCCTGTCCTGATTGTCACAATTATTCTGAACCCTAATTGTTCTCTGGAATGGGTGCAATTTCTCTAAGCCTTCGAGAAAGGCAAAACAAAGTTTACCTTGAATTCTTCCCAACTGTGTCAGTATAAAACTGAGAGGAAAGCTAATGTCTTTACGAACGATTTGATAGGTGAAGGTATGGGTGTTAATATCTCTACTAACTTTGGGCTGCAGGTTTGTTGCAGAGCCCAGGCAGCTTGGTTCCTGAAACAGGCAAGTGGGTCTGCACAAGCCTGAACTTGGGGGTAAAATGATAGGTTCAAGGGGGGAATATGTGGTACGCGGTTCGGGAAGGCTGTACCTTCCTAGTACCCCAGCCAATGAAGAAAGGAAGAGGGCAACCTGCGGCCGGGAGTTTAGGATAAAAGGAGGCTGCACACTCCGAAACCTCGAGCTAGAAAACCCTGGGGATGCGTGCTCCAGTGGACTTTCTCCCTTTATTCGAATAAAGTTGCAGGACTCCTCTGTCTCTCTTATGGACATAAGCCTCTGGCGTCTGTGGATTTTCCTGACAAAATCACACTGGAAGAAAACAAACTACAAAAACTGCAAAAACGGTGAAACCCCATGCTTTGCACGCAAGGAGATATTTACTCATCAGTGCCGTCTCTAAAAGAGATGCCTTAAAATTGCCGAAGTTAAAGAACTGGGTTTGTAAAACTATAGTGAAAACTGCTTGGGACACCTGTTATTCTTTCAAATAATTTTTGAAGGAAATTGTGTAGTTGTGTCAATCGTTCATTCCGAGTGCCATAAATGCAAGGTGAAAACGGCTGGATCCGTAAAATCGTCACTGAAACAGAACTGCTTACACACTTTAGTTTAAAAACAGGATATAAGGAATAAGGGGAAAGTATACAAGACGGATATAACGAAGGTTCTGTAGCGATGCAAGACAAGAGTACCTCCCCGGCCCGCTCCCTGTCCCTCCTGCGGAAGGAAGGGCCCGCAGCGTCACCGCCACGGCTGCGCACAGGGACCGGCGCCGGGCTGCTCTTGTGCCTTTCCCTCCTTCTCATTCCTCCTTCTCCTCCTCCTCCTCCTCCTCCTCCTCCCCCCTTGGGGCCCGATGGCGGCGAATGACACGGAAAGGGCCCAGCAGCAGGTGAGCGGCGGAGGGGGCGAGGAGGCTGCTGGGAAAGCGGTGACTTCAGGGGGCTCCCGGCCACCCCGGCGCCGTGAGCGGTACCGTGCCCGGTGTGGCACGTCTGCACCGCTGACCCACTTCAGATGCTTCATTTCTAGGCGGAAGGCACTTCTCCGGTTTTTCTTTTGTGGGAATTTGCTGAGCATCCGCTCTTTCTCAGGAAGAGCTTAGTGCCGGGCCCTCGGGGTCTTTCCTTTGCGGGGGTCCGACCCAGCCGGGAACAGCACAGGTTGGGAACTTCAGGGAACGCTGCAGGCATGTGCTCCCTGTCACTTTGCTCACCTTGTCACTGCTGGGAAGGACAGGATTATTCACAGAAATTCAAAGGCTGGTGTATGTGGGTGTGTGAGAACTGAGTGAAGATTACTTACAAGATCGCAGCCAGTGAGGTTGGAAAATACCTCTGAGATCATTCAGGCCAACCTGTGACCGAACACCACCATGTCAACTAGGCCACGGCACTGAGTGCCACATCCAGTCTTGCCTTAAACACCCCCGGGCACACTGACTCCACCACCTCCCTGGGCGGCCCGTTCCAGTGTCTAATCACCCCTTCTGTGAAGAAACTCTTCCTAATGTCCAACCTAAGCCTCCCCTGGCACACCTTAAGTCATGTGGATCAGGATTGGATACCCAATACTTACAGCCTTCCAGTGCAGTGAATATTGTCACATTTGTCAATAGGTTGTACAAGAGCAAGACTTTAAAAAGATGAAAAGATGATTGGCACACAAGGTTGTTTGGGCTTTATGGGGGGGTTGTTTACTTTTTTCTTTTTTTTTTAAGATTGATGAAATTGAAGCCCTTTCATCGATCTATGGTGATGATTGGCGTGTTGTTGATGAAGATGAAAAAATCTATTGCATTAAGATTAGTGACTGTCTGGATCAACCAAAATGGAGCCTCTGTTTGCAGGTATAGTGGTGGGAAGAAGTTTAGCACAAATTTTGCAGTTGGACTGATGCAGGTGAAACCCTTTAAATATGGTTTGTTATCTATTCAGATGGATTAAGAAGCATTTGGATTGGAGTCTGTGATAAGACTTTTCAGTGATTGTTCCTGTAATACATTGGCATGCTTGTGATATATTTGGTATAGTTGCATATCCTAATTCTCACCTGACCAAAGCATTTCAGTGTATTTCACCAAAGGCTAATTTCTGAAATATTTTTTACATCGACTTTGTGCCTCAGTGGATCTGCAGCAGTTGCTTCTAGATTTGCTTTCTGGAAAGTGTTGACACAAAATGAAATTTGGATCAACTTAATTTATCCAACTCTTTACTTCATGTTTTCAGAACTGAAAGCACTAAGTTTACTTAGCATCAGAAACACTGAAGTGTCTGGTTAGGGAAGTCCTGTGCCACTTGTTTTAGTCCAGTAACCATGTTTACAACTTCTTTCAATTTTTTATTTACTTTGTTTTGCATTCATATTAATTGCCCCATGAAACATTTTTGTATGCATTATCATTATTGGAATTTTAAGTGCAGATACTCAGTTGTTCTTGTAATTCTATAACAACATACCCAACTGTTTTCTTAATTTGTAACACTAATTGTAGCCCTAGTGCTTGACATCAGAGTCCTTCAGTAAACCCCAGCTAGCTGAGAGTAGTCCAATGAATACATGTCCTGGATTTCTTTCAGGTGATTTTGCCACCAGGATATCCAACTGCAGAGCCACCTATTTATCAGCTAAAGTAGGTGAAGTTTTCTTCCAAACATTTGTGTTTTCTGAATTGCCACTGTTAGTTGTTTACCATGTACGGGGAATTTTAGTTAAAATACACCTTGAATTAAAGTACACTGGGAACGGGGGATGTTTCCAGCAAGGATATTCTATTTTTTATCTTGCTTTTTCCAAGATGTTTACAGCTGGAATCTTGATGATTGGCAAAGTTATATTTTCAAGGTGTTCATCACATTTATTTGGGAATGTTAGAAGCAGCATATGGCACAATTTTCATTGCATTTCTTTTCATTCTAGTGCCCCTTGGCTTCGAGGACAAGATTATACGGAACTAGCAAATAGCTTGGAAGAAATATATGTGTAAGTTTGAGACTGTGGAATACAGTAGAAGGAGACAATGCATTTTCAGTTTCTATCTGTCCTACACCTGAATGTTAAAACACAGGATGTGAAAACATTTGGTTGTGTCTATGAGCATAAGTAGCCTAACAGTTTTTCTTAAAAGCTAAGGGATAAGTAGGTTTTAAAATAAATGCATGCAGAACCTATTAACTGGAATCTGGAACATCACGGACTGTTTATTATCATAATGTGCAGCTAACAACAAGGCATAATGAATGCATGAGAATAAACAGCATCTAGAAATACTCAAATTACAGGATTTTGAGTTGCTGTGAAAGTGGGCTAGAAAATGTAGTAATTTTATATGGTTTATTTATTTCTTTCAGATCCCAAAGATAATATAAAGTAAATGAAAAAAAAAATATGAGGAAGCACAGTCATGCCCCAGATAGTGAAATCTGAGCATCTTGCATAAGAAATGTTTTTTTAATGCCATAAGGAAGGGAGCACTTAGCTTGCATAAGGGTTTTTTACTTTGATTAACCAGGTTTCTTAGCTACTTAAGCAACAGATCATTTAAGCAAGTAAAATTTAATTTGAAGTGTTAAAAATGCAGAAGGATTTTAAGTGAAAAGTTCTGTGTGATCACATTCACCACAGTTATTCAGTGGAGCAGAAAGGGCAGAGGTTGTCCTTAATGCTGTCCAGATGCAAAGGATTTGGTGGAGTCTCTACCACAGGTAGAGCTGCTGTAGGTGGTTATTTAAATGACCCGAGCATCTAGCACTAGTTGGCATGTGAGGACTCTAAGCATGGTTCTTTTTTTGTTTTCCCCCTGCTGTCTACAGTCCTGTAGGCTGTCAAGTTGTGCTGGTTCAGTCCCTTGCAGTTCCCTTCTGTCTGTGTCAGCTGCTGGTCAGAGCCCTCGCTGGTCTGCTCTCACTTTTGTTTGTTCAGCAGGAAGTGAAAGCGTTTGTGCTTTGGGCCATATATGTCATTTTAGATGGTTTAAAAACCTGGAGTAGTCAATGATGTGCACAGTATTTGTGAAAGCCTTTTATCTATTCAATGTCTGAATGGTTGTCAGATGAGCAGAGATATCCTCTATCTTTTACATTGTGTTTGACCAGGTTTCTAGTCCCTGGGGATCTCAGTTGTGTAGGTCTGCAGTCTAAACCAACATGAACTATATTGTCAATCGCTGTGGAAAAAATGGATACTTATAGATCACAAGTCTGGTTTGGGAGACACAAGGTGTAATTTACAACTCTTCAGAAACTGTAATTGGGTGATAGGTGGACAAATTGCTATTTACTTTTGTAAAACAGGGATATTTTATTCCTTTTCTAAACTCTCTCATTCCGTCACTAAAACAAAAGTCTTCAGGTATTAAAGCAGTGCTTTCTGTACAATAAGCAGTGTGAAATCAGGGTGTTGAATTATTCTGGAGTCTGTCTGGATTTTGAAGTCAGAGCTACAAGTTCATAAAATCCTTATTTTTCTTGAATATTTTTCATAAAATATGTATGTTTATTTGAATTTGATTGTTTACAGCAGTAATGCTGTATACATTATGCAAAGTTTAAAGATGTAATTTTGTTACTTAGCCGGTGCCCAGATGGTGGCAGCAAGAATAAAATTAATGAGAACCCATGAGATATCTATGGCCCTAAATCTTTAGTTTTGTTTTTTAGACAAACACGCACAGTTTATAACCATTATAACCATTTGAAATGTGTTTTGAGTTGTTTGGGTCCTGCTGCACATAAAGGAAGCATTTCTTAACTCCTTACACGCATATATAAAACGTGTTCATCCCAGCCTTCCCCAGTACCTTAATACACACCTGTGCCCCGAGTGAAGCCTCCTAGACCTAAATCTTTATCTCCTTGTCCTGAAAAACTGCCTATTACCCAAACTGTAGTGTTTAATTCCAGTGCTCTACTGACCTGCTATCACAGTCCACCAATAAGTGTTTCACCCAGTGAGCTACTGAGACTGAACGTCACACAAGCTCTTTATCTCACTAGCTTATGTTCAATTTCTGTGTGTCTGCCATCTGTATGTTATTTGATGTACTTTCCAAGTGAAATCTGAAAAAGTTATTCTTCATTTACCATGGGCTTTTACTTCCAGACAGAACCTTGGTGAAAGTATACTGTATTTATGGGTGGAGAAGATACGAGAAGTTCTGGTGGAAAAGGCACAGTCTTCAGATCCAGGTACTTCGGAGAACACTTGGGGTTTTAATTTTCCTTCTTGTTCCACTGCAAAGTAAGATTTCTGTACAAGTTACTTTATGCCCATTTTTGAATTAGATCTAAATATCAGAAAACAGTCTCCTGTGTCATGGCTTATTGTTTTACAGTGACAGTGTCCCATTTTAAAAAGCAGTAGGGAAAAGGGGGTAGGAGTGGCCTCTGAACTGGAACAAGGTCCTCAGTTCTCTCAGGAATGAATTTACTTGCATGAAAGGACAATGCTGCCCACAGGTGAATTATGCATTGTCCTCCATTCTGCAAAGGAATTATTCATACCAGTAATTAATTTCTGGTATTGAGTGCACTGTTGGAGGATTGGGATTCAAGAGAAGATAAACTTCAGTGGAATATACAGAAAAATGACCAAGTATTTAATCCTTCCATTCATTTTACTATATTGGGATGAGAAGTACATCATCAGTAGAGCTGAAGTGATTCTTCTGCTGTTGTTCTCACAGAGTTCGTGTAAATTCACAGTTGTTCTTCCAAAAAATGATGGAGGGTTTTTGTGCATTAAAATGCTAAATTGCTGTGAAATGTGTGAGTGACATGCATGCGTGCACATATGGCAAAAGGAAACAGAGCCACTTTTCTCTGTCAGGGGTGTTATTTGTCCTGTGAGGAATGAAAGACTGAAGAGGAAAAAAGTTTTGTTTTCAGTGTTGTTGCATGGTAAGGTCCAGTATTAATCTTTCAATAAACTGCACATTTTGTTGCTACGTCACAGACATTGAAGAAGTCATTTTTCACTGATGTGAGTAGAGGAGTGGATACTGAGAAGTGAAAATTTTACTGAGAATATTGGAAGTTTGGGTATTTTGACCACAACCTTATGGCTTCCATCTAATGATTTTCTAGACCTTTTGAACATGCTTTATCACCCCTCTTTTTTTAAATGGAAAATACATGTATTATAAAAACTGCATCATAAGCGCATCATAGGCCCTCTAAATATGAGTCAACCTGTGATATATTAATTTGGCTCTAAATCCAGATGCCAGAATGCTATATATTTCCTCCTTTGTTATTGACTATTATTTTTTGGATGTTCTATGCTTGACAAAAAATAGGATTTTGGAAATCCCAGAATAATTGAAGCATGTTGAGAGAGATGTTTCAAATCTAATGATTTTATAACCTCATGAAGTAGCGTTGAGCAACAGCTCTACATTTTTTTCACAAATGACCAGTAAATGACTGGAGTTTTTGTGAAGCATCAGCTTAATTTGATCTCTAAATTCAGGTTAAAGGTAGCATTTTAAATGTACCTTTATACATAGGAAATAGTAAACATTATTATTCTTTTTTTCTTAGAAATACTGCTACTTAGTATTGAAACGGAAGATCTTATGGAAACCTATAGTTTGAGTATTTTATTTTTAATTCTCAGTAAGATTTAAGTTAATACTAGCCTGAGTACTTTTGTGTCTTGTTGTAATTAATGTTACCATTCTGCATTTAATAATTTTTAATGTCAAATTGTTTTGAACTGAAAAGCCAGAGACTTTTGAGAAAAAGAGTTTGAAATTTTATTTTGTTTGTCTTGCAGAAATGTGTAATAAATTCTACTACTTTTATCTTAATAGAACCAGATATTAAGAAAACCACTGAAGAAGTTGATGAAGATGATGGAGATGATTTTTTCCTAGACTATCAGCCCATTCAGGAAGATCAAATTAAAACATTAAATTGCATGACATCTGAAAGTCAGGAAGGTAAAAAATACACTTTTTAATTCTGTTGAAATAATTTAAAAGATGTCTGAAGATTCTGCTTCTCTAGTCAGCTTTAGAGTAAAATTAGTGAAAATAGAATTATAATAAAGTTTAATAACAGTCATTAAATAATGCAGCATATTTTTGGTGGGTTTGTATGTACTTCACTTTAACCAGTCCCTTTTTTAAAGTTGAGACATTCTTTACTTTTGTAGCCACATGCATTGTTTTTGTACTCTTAAAAGAAAAGAAACACTCCCTTGTTTGTGACCCATAGATGAAGAACTTCCCCCCATACATCATGGAAACCCAATTACAGATCGAAGGAGCACTTTCCAGGCACATCTGGCTCCAGTGGTGACAACCAGACAAGTGAGTGGAGATCAGTTCTTCTCTTTTTGCCTGTACTTTGAACTTGACAAAGTATTACTGAAATACTTGGGATTTGCCAGATATGTTGGTCTGTCTGTGCATCGTTCTGTGCTAATACTGTCTGTGTAGTCATTGGTTTCTTGCTGTCACTATCAGCTGAATGTCTCTAAATAACAGCTCTGCTTCCTGCTGTTTACCACTAACTGCATTAGTTGTGAGAGAATAAGAATGCGGTCATTTGACTTTTGGATGTTGGCAAGTTTATCATAAGATGTTTGGACGTTACTGAGTCTGTCATAGTGTTAGCTGGAGAAGGAATTAAAATGGGTTTATAAATGTTTTCCCTCTGTCAGAAAGGAATTCTGTTGAAAAACATACTTGGATTGTGCATAAGTAAATATTTATCATGATCTAATTGAGAGGAGTGTAGAGCTTGTTTTGTACATCACTTTCCATCTGTTACCATCAGCCTCCTTTGATCATCCCTGTTTAGTGGGGAAACTACTGTTCTTTTCTTTTATTAACTCAGAGTTAAGCCTTGAGAGGATTTTTCTCTTTCTTTTTATGGAATTTTAGGTTTTATTTTAAGAATTTTTGATAAGGGATATTATCAAGTGCTTCTTGAAATGCCAGGCAAGCTAGATCTCCTACATGCCCAGTGACTATGAAAAAACACTGACAGATTGGCAGGGTTTTTAGGCTGATTTCTCTATACAAAAGCTGTAATGTTTGAAGCTGTCTGTGGTTTCTTGTTTTGTTTTTTCTTTCCCCTCAATAGTTTGCTTAGTATGGGCATAAGAATTGGTCTCTAAATCCCAGCATCCCTTCTGGAGTGCTTTGGCCTTTCAAGCTCACATATACTGAAAATTCATTTGGGGTTTTGTGTATGTAGGAACAATCTTACTCAGAAATCATGAAAAAAGGGTGAGAGTATTTTAAAATGAAAACGATATGTTAAGCCAATGGTTCCCATTTCTTCCCTTTCTAAAGCAACAGAGTTCGTTTATAATATATGTATATTAAAGAATCACTTAAAGAAAGTACAGCTGTAGCACAAAAATGAATCTTTAAAGTATGTTTTTAGGAACCTGGTAGCTGGAAATAAGTAATATCAAAGGTGATGATCGTTTCATATGATTTGTACTTTAAGTCCATGTATTGACACTCACTGTTTCAACTTACTGTCCATATTTATGAAAGTGTATTAAGTCATATGAGTTGTCTTCCTTCAATATTCAAAGTAAGGAGAAGACAGATATCTGAAGCAATATTCTTCATTAATAATAGGATTTTTTTCATTGAGATATCTTTTATTTGAGGTGATTTATGTGAGTTGAATTTCTTCAAGAAGAATTGGAAATAGCATAGTATAGCTAGGGCAGATACTAAATATGTCTGTTGATTACTCTTCTGAGACATAGGTTTTTGAATGGAAGGCATTTTACTTGCCAGGCATGTTTTCCCAATCTTTCTCAAACTTCAGTAATGTTTTGTATTATGTGCTAAAATGATGTCTCAATCAAAAGCTCTTCTTTTTGCCAGACCATGGGAAAGGGTTGAACAATTGCTAGCTTGTTTACTTAGAAACATTATATGAACTGATATTTGCAAATGTTTTGAATTTGGTAGTTTTTAAGAGCAAAGAGATAGACATGATGGGAATATTTGTTTTCTGGGAAATACTGACACTTTCAGACCCCTAATAGGACATTTTCTTCTTTTATTGTTTTTTATGTGAAATAGAAGCTCTGGAAAAAAAGCATGTTTGAAAGAAAAGGAAAAACTTGAAATGTAGTAGGGCTTTCTAAACATCATGTTTTTGTGAAATAAGTAAAAGCAGTGTGTAGTGGAAATATGTTATGTCAAGTTGTGTTCTACTTCAGCTTACCTTTATTATTAAAAAAGTAAGCAGGTGCAATTGATACTTAATACTGACTAAAAATAATTTCTGGATCTTACTGTCTCTTCTTTAATAAAGCAATTTGACACTTCTACATCTTGAACAATAATATGAACATACACAATGTACAAATTCAAGGAACAAGCTGTTTTCAGTATCCCAGAAAAATGGTTTAAAACAAGTATGAGAGTACTGAGAATCTGTTCAGCTACACTGAACATTTTATGTCAAAACATAAAATCGTTTCATTGTAGTACTAGGGAGATGCTTGTTTAGCAGTGATATTGAGAGGGATATATGAAATCCCAGTTATAAAAGGAAGGGGTTTTTTTTTTGTTTTTTATAGGTAAAAAGAGTTCTTGAAAAATTATATGAGAACAAGAAAATTGCAAGTGCTACCCACAACATATATGCATACAGGTGAGACACAAATAGTGATTTATTTTTTTTTAATGTTCTTTGACAAATGAATGCAGGACATGAGAAAGAAATTCTTTCCTATTAAATTCCTTGCTATTAAAAGAAATTTCTTGCTTTAGGGAGTAGATTTTTTATTGGTATGGTAAATGTTGCGGGTGTTACTTTGAGTTTGAGGTCAAGAAAGTAGAACATACAGAAGGAAATAAGACAGTGAAGCAGCATTAGGAACAGAATTGAACATATGTTGGTATACTTTGTGTAGTGTCTGAGCATGGAACTGCTATATCATCCTGAACTAAATGCGTTTTTACTTGGGTGAAGTAACTTCTTTTTTCCCCCTCAACCTTATATTTAGAAATAGCTGAAAATGTTCAGTTGAAATAAGAGTCAAATCAGAAAGCCTGATGCAGACATCTGGCATATGAAGTTTCTTCTGAAATACGAGAAACTTCAGGGATTATGAGAAACAGATAAAAATGAGTTTGGCAGTCATCTGCCTCTGGCAACTTTTGTGAACATAGCTTCTGTGAAATGAGTTGGTCTCAGTCCAGATAGCAGTGTAGGTTTTCTGAGGAATATAAGTGACAGTAAAAGGAAGCCTGTTCATTACTGGAGGAACCAGTCATCTGAAAAAGCATGTACAGATGCTGATCCATTCATGCTCATCCTGGTATGATCCTAATGAAACATGAAATGAGAGCAAGTGAAAGCTTACTTTAGCAAACAGTAAAAGCTTCTACCTAACTAAAAAGTTTCTGTAAAGAGGGCATTTCTGTTGTTACAGATGATGATCTGGCTTCTTTCACTCATATTATCCAAATCCACTTCAGAAAAAACAAAAGGAACAAGCACATACTTACTGCTTGTCATCTAGTACTAGAAGCCTCTTTCTCATTGTGTCACCTGTAACTAAGTTCAGAAGTTAGGAAATAAGTTGGTAACAAACAGTAGGCCTCTGAGCATTACTTCTGGAAAATCAGACCTGGGCAGCTGTCCTTTTAATGGAACAATACACCCAAAAGTTTACTGCAGTGCCCCCCGAGGAAGGAGATGACATGGAGAATCCAAAGGCAAATTTCAGAAATAGTTTCATGTTGCTGCTGAAATACAGACCTAATTAATTATTCATAATGTTTTTGTCCAAGTTCTTCCAACTTCCAGGTTTATACCATAATTTCAATGTGTATCTGATAGAGTTGGTTTCAGCTAGATACACTTATTTGGCTAAAAATATGAGGAGTTTTCTGTTGAAGGACTTTAAACTGGTAGTGACTTTGGAGTTTACCTGAAGTAGCTAAAGTCTGTGTAAAAGCTTCTCAAGACTTGTTCTACTGTACAGATAAACATTTGTGGTTTACCCTATGTCTCATCCTGTTTTCATGTAAATGTTCTTAGTAGAGAATTAGAATTGATACACATGTGTATGAAAGATCTCTGAGACTTTATTAACCATGTAGAAATGTTAGTTGATTGACATTTTTTAATCTATTCTATGTTATTTGTTTTCTTTTACAGGATATACTGTGAAGATAAGCAGACATTCCTACAGGATTGTGAAGATGATGGAGAGACAGCAGCAGGTGGACGTCTTCTCCATCTTATGCAGGTTGTAGAAGTTAATCTTTGACTTCTTGAAATCTTGAATTTAAATTGATTTTAAAAATCCCTACAATGTGAATAAGCTTGTAGAAAGTTATTTTAATATTTGCTTTGCTAGCAGCCAGACAGATGATTGCTTCCTCAAGGTGAAAAGAAAAACACGGACTGTAGCACTTTCAAGTCGCAGATCATAGAAACAAGGGATGTTTCATAGGTGGCAGTAATAGTTTGAATGGGTTAAAAGATAACTAAGTTTTAACTCCTATGCTTCCTGTGTGGTGTAAGACACAGAAAATGAAGACTGGGAGAAGCTGACTGTCAGAATATAACAGCCAACCTGTGCACAACCTTTCATGTGGTTTCCTCAAGTAGACGTAATAAAAATATATGAACTTGCAGAGTAGAACTTCAAATAAAAGAAGGTGTGAAGGAGTTGTTTTGATCAATTAGTCTGTTTTGTTGTGCTGTTTCCTGTTCTGGGTCCTTAGCCCTCATACTCACATATATTTTAGTCTTCAAGTGTTGAAATAATGTTTGGCAAAGGTGCTGCAAATGTGAGTTGAGATTGATAAATTTTGGTTCATGATGCAAGCCCTAGTAAAACCATAATTAAAATAGCGCAACTACAGGGGACAGCTGCATACATCTTAATACTGTGCCTCAAGTCACTTATCTGTGTGAGCAGACAAAATACTTATTTTTATTTTAGATTGATGTCTTTTTCACAACAAGAGTTTTATTTTCCTGTCCATTTCTTGCTTGAATATTCTTTTCCTTAATATGTTGCACTCTTATTCCTGGTGCCTTTCCCTCTTCCCCCTCAACTTCCTTTTTTTTCTGGAAAAAATATAATTGATGGAAATACTTTGACATTTCTAATTTCAAACTTTTTCAAACTTCCTAAATAACTCAAACAGACTTGGGAAGATTAAATAAAGGTTATGTAATATATGCAAGTGTATGTGCTAAGTGTGAAAACATTATTTTTATGAAAATAATGTAAAGAAACAATTTGGCAGGTACTGTACCTCAGTTTGTTCTGAGCTTATCAGCTTTTTCTCAGCATGTTAATATATACTTTTGAAGGTTATCTAGGCAGTTAATATTCTATAAAAATGCAGTTTAGAAAGTGACATGAAGAATCCCCTTTCAAATGTAAATATGTGTAAATTATATGGATCATCTTTCTCCATCTGTAGTCCTAGTTACAGGGAATGTTTCTGTTCTGGAAGAATAGTAAGATAAAGATCAGAAAAGTTCAATTTTCAGCCATAGGAAAAGATTAAAGTAGCTTATGGGCTGATTTCTAGATGTTCATATAGTTTTTTTGTTCTGAGCTCTCATGACATTTGGGTATGAAAATTAGGTGATTTAAAACATCTGTTGTTGCTGAACTTAGAGTTCTTTTTGCAATAGAAATTAATCTTGCTTCAGATAAGACCAGCATTTAAAGAAAACACTTTCTGGTTACAAGAAACTGTATTTTAGATTAGTACCATCCTATTTACTGTCAGCAGTTGTTATACATAGACTTTATGGCCAATACATAAACATAGAGTAGAAAATACCTGTCACAGAATATACCCCAATCCTTTCTTCTATATTTTTGTTCATTATCCTTTTCATTTTAAAATTCTAGGAATATTTCTGTTTTCACAAACTATGATAGACTCTTCTAATAGTATTGTTCAAATTAGTCAGATAATCTGTTTTTTTCTCCTTAAAAGAGATGATTAATGGTTATTAACATACACATGCTAACAGTACTAGCTTATGGCATTTTATGTATCCATATGTATAATCCCTGTGCCCTGGCTGTTACTCGCCTCATCCACCAACACTTTCAAAAGTGTGAATAGACAGTCTGCGTAATGACAGCGTGATAATTGATCATAACAAAGAATAAGAAATGTAACTCAGTAATTTTAAAAAATACATGATAGTAGACCTTTTTTATGTTTCAGATTGGTGTCAACAGTAAACCAGATTCAATTAAAAGATAATAACTCTCACTGCTTTCTTTTCTTCACAGATTCTGAACGTGCACAATGTGTTGGTTGTGGTGTCCCGCTGGTATGGAGGTATTCTCCTGGGACCAGATCGGTTCAAACATATAAACAATTGTGCCAGAAGTGTACTTATGGAATACGATTATGTATCATCAACGGTACGGTTCTGCCCTCTAGCATGAAGGCATTTGCCTGTGAACTTGTGTGAATTTTCTCTGTTAGGTGAAGCCAGAAGAAAATAAATACAACCTGTGTGAACGGATAAATATACGAGTCAAAATTTTCATAAATCTCAGTGAACTATGAATACTGTTCATGTTAAAAATAATTCTCGTGGGTGTGACCTTGGGAGAATACTTGTGGTTTACATTAATACTTTTAAAATTTTGAAATGCTTGTTTTTCATTTCAGGAAGAATCATCTAGACAAGCTGGAAAGAGCAAAAAGATAAGGAAGGACAACAAGAAGAGAACAGAACACTAATTTATTTTTTTAAAACTATAAAAGATTATTTTGCACATATTTATACAAAGAAAACCTGGACCTTATTGCCTTATCTGTCAGAATGGACATGTTGTATTCAGAAGAGAATTCAGTAAAGCCATAGATATATTTTCATCTTGTTCTGTGGTTTTGTCCTGGTTTCACAGACAGGTACCGGCTGAGGAAGACAGAACAGCCTCCCTTGGAATAGAAAATGTAACCTCCTTCCCTCCGAATTGGTATAATTTTGAAATTAAGGAGCTTTCAGGCAATGGTATGACAAAAGAGGAATAACAGTCCTTTACTAATATATTTATATATATGATGGGACAGACAAAACAACAACGATGGTACCCCCAACAAATAAGAACAGACAAACCCCCGGACAGTCTCTTCCCGCTCTGTTGGCAATTCCCCTTTGGTGCAGTCACGGTCACAGCCGGCAGGGGCACTGGTGTTCCCGGTGCGCAGGGAGGGTGCAATGACTCCCCTGGGCTGCAGGGGGCGCTGTGGTGCAGCTCCGGCTGCTTGCACAATGGTGGGCGCAACCGGCAGGAAGGGATGGAGAAAGAACTCCCTGTACGAGCTCCCAGGGGCAGCTGGTCGCTGGCAGACAGGGCTGACCCTCGGACAACAGCTGGGAGAGGCTGGCTCCCTGGGACAGAGGAAGGGCTCAGCAATCCCGGGTTTCTTCCCCCAAGACACTGGAGCGTGGTGGTGAAGCAGTGTTAGATAAGTCCCAGTGCAGCAGCCATCATGAAATANCGTCCGTCCATGGTTTCAGGGGCCGTCCGGGCTGCTCCAAGGCACAGGTGGGCTGGCGAAGTTCCTGTAGGGGTTCACCTCGTCCACTGATGGTACAGGCACACCAAAGAAGGAGAGACAAGCGGAGGGGCTTTGCCAGATGGTTTATTTGGCACTGGATTGTGCCAGGGAAGCACTGGCACAGCGTGTTACAGTGACATAAATACCGACAGGAGGGGGCGGGGGGAGGGTACAACATGCAATAGGGAAGGAAAGCTAGGTTTGAATTTGCCAGGCTTTGTATAGGATTACACAATACAGAGCCCTCCCAGGGTGGGAAACAGATACCAAGGCGGCGGGAGGGGACATAGCAGAGCCTGGCCATGGGATAGACCGAAACTGGCCAGAGCACACTGCAACACTGTGCCCCCGCCTGTAGGGCTGTGCTTTTTTTTTCCACCCCCCTGCCTACCCTGGAGCCAGGCACTCGCCCCCTGGTCCCTGTCTCTCTTAATCACCCACCTATTATTGCTCCCCAGCAACAAGAATGGGGAGAAATTCCTAAGACAGAGAGACACACACACAAAAAAAGGCAAAAGTATCCCAAACCCCAACAGGTTTCTTCTGCTATTCTGTAGTGGAGCTTAGACACAAGTTTTCTGTTTCTTACACATTTGAGCTCCTTATTATGTGGACAGTGCTGCATCTGGAACCATTGCTCCATCGCCCCCCTTCCCACCAAACAACAGTTGACTAATTGAAAACATGGATTTCTCGTCTTCTCCACTCTTGGATTCAAATACTTGTCTTGTATTAGTATTTGAATTCTCTGGTTTGTTGTATTGAGAGTGGGAGTAGAGTCATTCATACACCAGGTCACTTACAGAGTTTTAGATACCCTTTTGTGAAAGGAAAGCATGGGGTTGAGTCCTGTGCTTGGAGTGCCTGGTCCTGCCTGTGCATTTCCTGATCGAGTGCTAGATAGGACCTGCCTGGTGACATAAGAAAGACTGAACATGAGCAGTGAACTAAGAAATGTGATAAAACTACTACAGAATTTCTTTGAGGATTATTCTGTGATGGTTGGCACTCCAGTAGCCTGTTGAAAAGATGAGAATATAGTGTTGCATAAGTAAAGGAACCAGTGAAATGACCATACAGGTCATCCACTTAGTGGGCAGAATTAATCTCCTTTCCCTTAAAACATCTGGAAATGGATCATCAGAGTGGAAATGCATTTTTATTTTCACACAATTTCTTTCAGAGAGAGCATGAAGTGTTGTCTAACTGTCTTGCGGACACTTTTGGTTAGAGAAGTGACAGGCTCTTTCCTATTTTTGTTTGCAAGCATTTCTTAAGTTTAAACTTCCTTTATTCTAAGAAGATACAACAAGGGAAAGAGATTACAAAAATGTCTGACAACAACTCTTTTTAAATTCTGCTGGGACATTATTTTTAATGTTAAACTGAAGCAGCAGTTTTAATCATTTTTGTTATCAAATACAGTAAGGTTTTTAAGACATACTGCATATTAGTGGAAGAGTTAGAAATTTCATTATCTGGCAGAAGAGAAAAAGAAGAATTATAGAATTAATTTATACCCAAAGTACAATTGCCTGTCAAAAAATTGTCAATGAAGAATCAAACATTACCAGAAAAAGGTGGATAGTGGTTTTTATTTTGTCTTTTTTGACCATTCTGTTGTTATATCTTTTTATTTTTCTGTGTTTGCTTTGTTACTCTGAAAATTAATCAGGAGTACAGCTGAAAACAGATTAGCCGTTAGAGCATGAGAGTTTCCTACCAGGTAATATCAGAATGATTTGTTTTTATTGTGTCTCCAGACCAAGAGTTTATATCTGCTCTCTGCTTGGAGTACTTCATTAGCTTGGTACCTTCTGAAGAACTGCTTGGTTGGTTTAGCTGCCAAGCATTTCCTCTAAATGTCCTGCATGCATCTGGAAGTCTTCCATGCTGAAATATGAAAAGTCACATTTTTAAAATCTTTACTTTTAAAAGTGAAGGTAATTGTCTTACGGCAGCATACCAATTCCAGACTGTTAGTAATTTCTTCATATTGCAGGTAATTCAAGGTGGTATTTCTACTGTTTAGTATGTGTACTTCTTTAATGTGGGGGAAGGACAAAGGGAAGAGAAAGCTGGGACATGTACTTGTGGATCTTTTTGGTGTGTTCATCTTTGCTATGCATTTATTGCCTAGCATGTCTATATCAGTAAAAAATGAAATCAGTTTATTAGGTATTTTAATAGTCTTCTAGCTAGATGTGTTCTAGACTGATTTAATCATAATCATAGCCACACACACAAAATTTCTGCTAAAAGCTCATGGAGTAGATCTGCTATTGAACTTCATATGTGTAGATGCCTTGCAACACACAGGCTTTCCAAGCATGGTATGGAGGAGTTGGATATTTAAGATTTCAATAAATAAATTTGATCTAAGATCCAATAAATCTTGAGGGAGGGAGAGGGAATACAATTAGGCAGCTATATACTCCTGGAAATCATTCCAAGATTTAAGCCATGTGACAGGGTCAGCTGGTTCTCATGAAAAACAGTGAAACTGCTGAATTTCATCTTGAGGCTCCAGCATGGCTAGCAGAGTAAAGGCTACTGGTATCACTTATTAATTGTGCCATAGTGTGTTTTCTGCAGTACCTGGATACAATGCTTAAACCAGTGATGGACATACATGCTGTGAAGATATTTGCACAGATAATAAAAGTTTTGCATTTTTGTACTGCTGCCATTTAAACATTTAGTAAAAGCACTTGGCAAACGCTAATGAATTTGTTCCCACAACAGAGGCAAAGACATGACAGCCAACGTTTTTCAAATTTAAGTATCTAAAATTAGACACCAAAGTGTTTTTAGAACCCATAATAAAAATGATTGAATTTTTACAACTGTAGAATACTCACAGCTCTCTGCAAGTGGCTTCATTACTCATACAAAATACAAGCATTTGTGGAAGACACATGATTTTTCCCACCAATGTGGAAAGAAAAGCCTCATCCTTTTAAAGTTAATTGCCAAGCTCTCGTTCTCATTGAGGGAGTCTGTATTTAGTTCCTTGGTTCTGGGTCAATAGCAGCTGATGCTGTGTCACTGAGGCTGCTGCTAAGATTTTTGAAACTCATTTTGGTGAGAGTTTTGAACTGATCTTTGAGGGTTGGACCATTACAGGTTAACTGCTCTGGTAAGTAATTGCATGTGTTCTTGTTTACATCATATCAGTTTTCAGTCCTAGAGTCCAAAAAAGGGAGAACAACAGCAACAACAAAGTTGACTATGGCTTTGGCCAGCAAAAAAATATAACACAGTAGAGAGGCACCACAGGCTTGCTGAAGTGCAACAATGTGAGATAAACAAGGATGAAATTAAAAAATAGTTTAAATTCTCATTAAGATACGTACACAGGATTAAGAAAAAAAAATTAGAAAAAGTTGTTGTATGTCATGCTAGCAAGGAAAACACATCAGGAAGGAAGAGAGGAAAGCAAGAGGGAACCTCAAATCAGCCCTCCTGACCTCCACAGATAAGAATCAGGTTGCTCAAAGAACTTACATTTTAAAATACAAGCTTGAAAAAACTGCATATTTCTTAACCAGAACTCTGCGAAAGTTATACATGCTTTAAAAGATTTCAAGAAAATGAGATTTATCTAGCATCAAAAGCTTTAAATTTTTTACCCTCCTGAGACAATTCTTTTTTGGATGCTTATTGGATTTTCGACCCATCCTATTTTAACTCCTTATGAATCTCAACCTTTTGGATTACTCTGCCAGATACAACTTCCTTCCCAGACTGACCTGACCGGGATACCCACCATGCACAACAGCACTGCCGAAACTCTGCGCGCGGCTGCAACGTGTAACCAGACCTGGCCCACCCAGTTGCCAAGCTCCGAGTTCCCACTGGGTGTGTTGGTGCTGCTGGCTTTCCTCATGGTGTTGCTGTCTCTGGTGACCATCCTTGGAAACATCCTGGTGATCCTTGCTTTCATTATGGACAGAAACCTCAGGCATCGGAGTAACTATTTCTTTCTGAATCTTGCTGTTTCTGACTTTGCAGTGGGTAAGTCACAGCTATGGAGCTGTGTGCTAATTGTGTTGTAGGACTCTTAGGAGAGGCAATGGTGTTTATTTTCTGTGTATTTTCTTCTGAGAGAAGTATTTCCCAACTGTGTCTGGGAGAAGGATGAGGAATGGTGAAAGCTGCATGAAGTTTTTAGCAGCCTATAATTTTTCAGGAAAAAAGGGATGCTTTGTTAGGTAAGCACGTAATGTTTAATGCTTCAGGATAAAATAGTACTGTGTGAATTTTATGGAATAACAAAGAATGATAGTTGTTTGTGAAGAGTTTTGGCTGAAGTCTACATAGTCAAAACAAATGCAGCCTATATTGTCCGACTGGTCTTGCATACATGGTCAGTATCTTCTGTTTCAGTCTGCTGTCACACAATACAGATCATCACCTGAAGTTTGTGACTAAATAGTGACAAATACTATTTTTAAACCCTTTGCTGTATATGCCATATCTAGAGTAATACCTTAGGAATATGTGTTTTTTAGGTAAATAAAAATTACAAATAAAGCAATTTCTAAGAAGTTTGATGCTACATGTATTTTTATACATAGGGACACATTTAGTTTTGAAACTTGAACTGAGAAAAAGTACAATTAAAACACAAGTGTGATGCTCATTTGGAGACTGATGCATTGCAATATTCTGCCTGTTGCAGAGGGATAACTC
>VYZT01028745.1:17149-53767 GCA_013400735.1 Pomatostomus ruficeps | reverse complement strand
CAAATCAGTTCTGTATTGGTGCTTTTTATGGACAGCAAAGGCACTGTGCAAACTTAGGCATTATAAATATTCCTATGTCTCTTCCATGTTTCATTTCTTCTTAATAAAAGTATCTGACCACAGAATAATAGTGTAGTGAGATAAGTACCTTGAGCTACTAAAAAGGGGATGTTTTTTGCCCAAACAAGCCCTGCTGAGAAGAACAGTTAAATTGCAATTGTCTTTTCAGGTTTACTTCCTAGAAGGTTAATAATTTAGCAAAAGAAAGTTGGGATAAAAGCACCCAGCTTCTTTGACTCAACACCACGTACACAGAGATTACCTGTACAATGCTTTAAATAACATTTACTTACACGACTGTGGTGTTCTGAGATACACTGAGGGCTCTGGAAAGAAAACTTCAAAAGAAAAATCCAGATGATACACCTGATCTAATGGGCCATAAAGCCTTTCTTGAAGCATTTTGCCCTTTAAGTAAAGAATACAAACAGACCCTCGGGTGATTCTGCTTTTAAGAGGCTCATTCTCGGTAAGTAAAGAAACATTACTACACCCATAAGTGACAGTAATCAAAGCCTTCCAAAAGAAGCATGCAGAACTTTGGTGAAACATACTGAAAAGAAAAAACAAACATATTGGGAGAGGAGGTTTTAA
Source organism: Pomatostomus ruficeps (assembly GCA_013400735.1). NCBI lineage: Eukaryota > Metazoa > Chordata > Aves > Passeriformes > Timaliidae > Pomatostomus > Pomatostomus ruficeps. Next base: position 53,113 of record VYZT01028745.1, on the reverse strand, counting down.
CAGAACACATGCCCACTTGTTCAGTAAATTGCCTTGGTTTGCATGTTTGTTTTGGAAGAACATCTGACACATAGTCGCATTTGAAAGCCACTCATAAATAATAAAGGAAATATTCCCTTTGCACAGTTTTAGAGTAATGACGGATTTCCACACACAGAATTCACTATGTAGTAAAGTTAATGTGGGCTTTAAATGGGTGGTTATGAGTACTGAGATAGTGTTGAGGAGTTCTCTGTTGTCATACATTTGTTTGGATGTAGGTTATTAGCTGCTCTTCTAATTCCCTAGTCATGTATAAACAGTCTCCTTTTCTTAAATGTGTGAGACCAGCTATTCACTTGCTGAAGAACTGCAAGAGAGACAGATTATTTGGTTTGGAATCTCAATTAAAACAATGCTATTATTTCAGTGTGCATTTTACTTGAGTAAAAGTACCTGATATTTGTTATTCTGTAGGAAAATGTTGGCAAGGAAAGACAACAGAACTTGAAGACTCAATTGTAACTGATGTTATTGCAATGTCAGTTGTTCTCAACAACATATGGTGGAGTTTTTCTTCAATAAAAAAGTGTATAAAACAATCAATTTCTGTGATTTAGTTATTTTATCAGATTATAAATCAGAATTAATGTGAACGACATACTTAATATCTCTGCTTATTAATCTGAAGTGGCAGTTTAGAATTAAAACACTGCTTGGTAGGCTAATCTGTGAAAGGCTCTTTAGCTCACATTCAGTAATTTGGATTACAGAACCTAATCAGCACTTTAATCATTTATTGGAATTACTCAATAATGAAAAAGGCACGAAGACGGAAGTGGTGCATTATCAACCTATATTAAGCAAAAGCATTAGTAATTGCCCTGATGCACTAACTTTTTATTTTCCACTATGATAAATGCATTTTCTTTCATTAATATTCTGTGCCAAAACTTATCAGTATGACTTTCATTCTCACTGTTTGAAGTCATTTCTTGTGAAAGATGTGCAGAATGACATTCTTCATATAGCAGTGAGCTATTTAACTGACTTTGCCACCATTTTACATTCCCTATTGCACGTGACCCACTTCGTTGGCAAATGTAAAATGTCACAATAAGTTGAATGTTATCACTAGAACCATACCTAATTCTTCATAACTGGTTTGAAACGAAGTATCAAAGTCACACTTGGTACATGTCTTGTTTTTCACAGTAGTACATGGACACATAAATCTTTCAAGATTATTGCTAACAAACAACTCCATCTTGTTCCCAAGTCTTTAGAACCCTAGGTTTCAGTACTTCCAGGCTGGCAGGTATCATCAAAAGAGAAAGGAGTAACTGGAAAGTAAAACACTGGAAATTAAATCACTGAAGTAAGAAATAAATTTGGGTTTCAGAACCTCAGAGGGTTTGAATATTTAGGATCTTGGTAACTCTTGGCCCAGTATAGAACTTTAGCTTACCGAATTCAGAATATCTTGAAATAAGTGGGGGGCTTAGTGTCAAATTTACAAATACTCCTATCTCAGTCAACACTGATGTGCGTAAACTGATGTGTTTAATACAAAAGTCTTATTTTTGTAACTGCCAAAGAATGGAAACATTATAGTACCACTGACTGAATAAGATAGAAGTCTGTGAAAAAGATTTTACTCAAAATATAGTAACTCCTTCACCATTTCAGAGAGCAATCTAATTAGACACTTCCATATGCAGTAGAATAAATTTAACCTGAACCTGAAAACTAAGCTCATGCGACATCTGTGTTAATTATACTCTGACAATTATTCAGTTAGTAAACAGAAGCAAGCAAATTAGTTAACGAAAAGCATGGCAAGAATTGCATTCAGTGAAAATCATTGCAAATGAAATATTTTAAATCAGATGTAGGTCTATAAAATGTATTGCAAATATGTCATGTGAGATAGATTAAAAAGTAATTTTAATGTCATATTTGGATACTTAGATTATATCAAACATGTCACGAAGTGGAAAACAAATTGTTTAAGAGGATTGTAACTGTAGTTGATTACATAGCTGATATATATCATAGTGTTTTTATTTCCTGGTTTCTTATGAATATGTTTTAATCACAGTATAAAAATTAAACCAAATAGATGGTAGAGTTCCCATGTTTCTGCTAATATGAATTTCATGCTCAATGAGAAACATAACTAAACCTATGAACTCTTGTCACCAAATTTCACAAGCCTGGGCCATGTTGTATATTTAAATTTAAACAAACAAACAAATCCCATCACCCAATCAATCAGCTGTTCAGTCCATTTGATATATTACATATCGTGCATTTTAAGCTTTGTCAAAACATAAAATGGAAATCAACATTAAAAGATAATTTTGTTGGAACTTTCCCAACATACTGAAAAAACTAGCTATGTTAGCAGGGAAGAGTTATGCCAATATGAGAAAAAGTTTATGTTCATGGTGTCATAGTTTAATAACACTTAATTTCCAAAACTAGGAAGTGGTTTAAGAAAAAATCTTAGCACAAATACCACCTAAATACATTTGTGGCCATTACAGAGATGGTAGTCATTACACAGATAGTTTAGTCATTATAAAAGTGGCATGTAGGAGGCAGGGAAGGACAGAGGATGTACTGTGAAAGTGAAACATTAAGAGAATTCTGCTGCCAAAACTTGGTCATTTTGTACTGTACTTAAACAAATATTAATCTGCAGGCTTCTAAACTGTCCAAATATAGGCAAATTTTTCTGTAATGTATTCCTTGCCAAGCATGAAGCCTTTCAAATCACAGAAGTCCCAGAGTTCTTCAAAATAAATGGTTTCAACCAGTCATTTTAAAAATTGATCAAAATGTGATGTTTCATTTGTGTATTTGCAGCAGTAGCTGAATGGTTTAATCTCAAAAGCAAAACAAACATTAAAACCAACCAGAAATCAGTCTGAAGCTGACATCTACTCCTGAAAAATTCATCCAGTGCAACTAAAGCCATTCAGGAGTGTTAGACAGATACATCTTTAAGTGGTGCTCTTAATGTTGCCTATAATACTAATTTAGTTATGGAGTTCCTTGCTGAATACAGTAGCAGTTGCAGCTAGAAAATCTGTGACTTCCCCAGGCGTCTTTCATGGAATTGTAATCCATATTATCATTGTGGTCAAGTGTAAAAATGCCAGCTCAGCCCCTTGTCACACTCAGGGAGTGCCTCTGAACTGCCCTGACTGTAATGGCCATTACTAAGCCTGGATGAGACTGTTTAGGAAAGATTCAGTGGCAAAACCTGGCTCCTGCTAAGGAGAGACAGGTAAGCTTTAGAGACTTTTAAAAAGTCTGAATGGAACAAGTAGGAGTAAGCAATAAATTCTTGCAAACCATTTATGTATTACTTTCCCCTGATGCCAAAAACTCTAGGTAAAGACTTCATTGATGGCCCTGGGCATCCTTAAACAGCTGGGAGAGCAATCAGGAAAGCTTAAGAAGGTGAACAGAACAGCTTTCCAATACACAGTTTGGGTGAGCAGAAGCTGACCTATGAAACTGAGAAAGGAAACAGAGGCACTCTGTCCATCTCCAAAATGACAATTTCAATCTGGGTGGAGATGTAGGCTTTCCTTAACACTGCCTATGTACACACTGAGATGGAGCACGTGTTTCAGAACAACTGGAAATCCAGATTGCTTCATCATGAGGGACCTGACTGGAGCATTTCACATTTACCCTCTGGACAGCACATGTGCATCCTTCCTTTGAAATCAAAGCAAGACAGAGGTAGGTGCCTGACAAGGTCTTGCTTTGATATAGGAAGTGGAAGCTCCTACTGATGTGCTCAGACAGACTCTGGTGCAGCTTTGTTGGATTGAACTGAGAATGGGAAAAACGTGGTTCAGAACTGCTGTAGGACACATTCGGAAATTATTCTATTGTGCACAGCCTGAGAACACGATGAGAAATTTGGAGTTGTGTGTGTTTCCAAGTGAAATCTAATTTTCTTTGAATGAGTGGGCTCTTTGAGAAATGAGCCCTTATTTAAGCAAATTGGTTTTAAATGAGAATATTTAACGAAAGGATTTGATCCCCACATAATGAAAGCTCTTAGAAATGTGCACCTAGACAGCACAGGCAGCCTTTCTGTCTATTCAGACCCTTATTCTAAGGGTTTTTTTCCCCTCTTTGACAAAGTTTAGACTACATGTTTTTAATTAGAATGAAAAATAGTTAGATGAAGGATATTTTCAACTCAACTATTCTTTGGGTGTCCTTATAAATCTAAGAAGGGGTTACCAGACTGACAGGTGGCAGCATGGCCCAGTGGATGTTAAATTGCTTAGAAACATTTGGGCTTTTCATGTGTTAAAAGAAAGAAAAGGTTCCAACCTTTCTTTTTTTATATGTCACTCAGAAATGTTTGGTTGTAAAAGTTCTGACCTTGTTCCACACCTAATACTCCAAGGGGGCTAGTGCATAGGGGATATTTGAATAGATTTGGTTAAGAAAATACAAAAATTAAATTTTGATCTCTTAATATTCAATTATGCTCAAACTATGCTGAAGGAAATTTCAAGGAGGTTGTAAGTTCTTTTGGCATGCTAATGTAACAGATGCGAAAGCATGAATTAACAGCTACAATGGAGCGCTGCCGGCAGGTACTGATTTGTAAGCTGATCCGAACTCTTGAAGGTAATTGAGGAATGACTTAGAAATGACTTCACACTGAAAGTATAAAGATCTTTTTCTGCCCTTAATCCTGTCCTAAACTTTCTCAGAACTCTTATTTTGTGTTGGAAACTGCTGCTACCAGAAGAATAATTTTTCTAAAAGTATTTCCAAGCCCTTCCTGTCTGCAGAGCTGCATGAATGCTTTGTGGTCACACAAGGGAGAGAAGGTGCAAAGATGGGAACAAGTGCCTGAAGATGGAGATGCTTCTTTTGTTCACAGTTGAGGCTGGCTTCTGGCATTTTTAGAGTTATTGTGAAACTATACAGTGTTTAGGGATTTTGCCAATAGCTCTCCATTTAGGACTACTGAAAATCTTGTCGCATAAATTTTAGGCTGCTTTTCAAACCTTACCCAAAACAACTCATTATTTTGTTACAGAATCACAGAATTACAGAACAGCTGAAGTTGGAAGGGACTTCTGGAGGTCATCATGTTCAAAGCCTGCTCAATCTGGGTCACTCAGAGCTGGTTGACCAGTAATATGTTCAGATAGCTTTCTAATATATTCAACTTGGGGGCTCTACAATATCTCAAGACAACCTATACCACTGCTTCATCACCTTAAAAAATTGTTTCCTCATATTCAGAGGCAGTTTCCTATCTTTCAGGTTGTGCCCATCGCATCTTTCCTGCCATTGGGCACCATGAAAAAGAACCTGTCTCCATCTTTGCATCTCCCTTCAGGTATTTATGCATTTTTATTTGTCTTCCTGAACAATCTTGTCAGGTGTTTTTCTTGTTGAACCATCTTTTTTGGCATAGCTAAAGCTGAACCCTGTGACCGTCTCTGCTGTTCTGGTCTTAGTGTGCCCCTAGGGCATGATGTGAGACCTCTCACAGCCTTGTTCTTTTCACTACAAAGCTGTTTTATCATGAATATAGACAGTTCTCTTGATACTTGCTATGCTGCAATTGAAGACTCTTGATTGACAGTAATGCAACTGAGTTAATATGTGACTAAAGAGGTCAGATATTCCTGGAAGATGTGAGACATTGATCTTTACAAAGTGCCAGCTTTGGCCCAAGTCCTAAAAGCAGAATAGAGAGAGATAGTCTGCCTCAATTTGGTTGGACATCCTGCATTTTCTGAGCCCAAGAGTTATTCACAGGCAAATAAATAGAGTTGAACCTGTTTATTCTGTGTGATAGAAATGAAGAGAGGTAGCAATATCTAAAATCTACTGGAGAATCCATTCCACATTATCTCAGACATAAAATCCTTCAGTTTATTAGACTAATCTGATTTTCAAATGTGCTTATTCTTTTCCTAGTCCTTCCTATTCTGTTCAAGTCAACACTGAAAATCTCCTTGATTTACTTAGTAGGATAGTATGGCCTTCATAATGGCCCTTCTAAAATTTTTTATCCTCAAACTCACCTTTTTTTGGGGATTGCAGTGTAAAGAAAAGGATAAAAATAGCCTCATTTCAGTGATGGCAAAAGCTACTTTACTAATTCTGACTTCCTTCCATTGACTCCAAAACGTTGTTCCTTGTCTCTAACTGGTGTCCCTAAGGAAAATGTCAGACTGTCGTGATAAAACATGAAATTGTGGTAACATATTCCATGATCCTCTTTTAGCACCATTATCTGTCACTGCTGACAATATCCTTTCTTCCTTCTTCCTGGTAACCATCCTCATCTATAGTCTCTTCCCTCTGGGTCAGCTGTCTGCCTTCCTACCTTTATACCTAATATGATATCTTCTTCTCCTTCATTCATTTCTCACTTCACTCTTAGTCCATCACCTGTTACTTTGATTACCTCTCTCATTCGCCAGTGTGCACAGCTTTCTATGTTTTAGAAGTGCAATTTTTATCTGCTGTCACAGCATCAGGTAAAAGCAGGGATGAGGTCAGCAGCTGAGCTGCTATATCCTGTCACTGAATCATCCGTGTATTTAATTTTCCCTTCTTGAGATATCAGAAGGTTAGGAAGTGGAGCTGAAGTGCCATTCAGACTTCCATGACAACCTCTAATAATTTTAATAGGTTTTGCTTTGTTTTACATTGAATGTTGGAGGACTTTGCTATTTTTTTTAAGCAGCTGAAAAGAGAAAGATCCAGGCCTTTTATTTTTCTGATACAATAACAATTTATGTCAATCCCTAAAACTCTTGAAAACATGGGTTTACAATGAAAACACTAACAGATGCTTAGTGGTAGAAAGCAGAGGAGTGGTTGCCATGGAATCAGATGGCAAGGAAGGTAGCTCACTTTTTAAACTCTCTGGCAGCGAACAAGTAGAACCAATAAGTGGACAGCAATGCTGGCAGACATTTGTCTCTGCGCAGTGCTTTGAAGGGCTGCATAGAGGCTACTGCTGTGACCCAGCACTGGAAACTGGGATAGCCAGGTGTTCAACAGCAAGGGGGGCAGGGTGGAGTAGGGAGATGAATGATGAGCAAATGTCTGGATTTCATGTAGTTTATGTATTTGCAGTTTAAACGGACCAAGTCCTACCCTTCCTCACCCCACAGAACTGGTGCTAAAGAAAGCAGGAGGATGGGTTATATTTCCTGACAGATGAGCTAAATAATCTACCCTCTATCCAGCAGAAGCATAATGTTGATGCTATCAGCAAGGCAACAGCTGAGTGAGGGGCTAGACATCTTCACATAAAGTTCTCTTTATAAAACATCTCAGTAATAATAATTTTTCACTAGAAAAAATGTGTACCATTAAAACACTCGTCTAATGTTATTTTGAGAGTAAACTACATCCAACATAGCTGAAAGCCTGGTGGGTAAGATATTTTTATGAGATGTGGGAAGCAGTGGGTCAAGTTCCTGTCTGGGAGAAGGCAGAGCAGGAAATTGAAATTTATATTTCACATCTCAGCAGTGTGCCTCTACCCAGGGGCTTGAGGGTCAGCCTCTCCCATCACTGCTGTTATGGAAGGTAGGACACCCAAAATAATTAATATGGAAGATATAGTGTGAGATGATGAAATTTCACTCAAATGAAGGCCACTTTATTGAAAGCAAGCATGGCAAAAATCTTTAGTAAAACAAGATATGGAAATTCCATTAGTTCCAGGTAATAAAAAAGGCCAGTTGTTACTCACTTGTTCTTGGGACTACAAATGGAAAACTTTTGAGCAAAACCTTTTTCATGACACTTTCTTGTTTCTCCTGTGGAGGAGTAGATAAATGGAGACATTAATAAAACACTAGGAACCTCAAAAGGCCTTTGATTCAAGAGAAGATTCTTATCAAATCTTTTCACTGCCAATACAGCCCAGAACTTTTCTACTATATAGTTAGAATTTATGAGTGAACATTACACAGAAAATACATATTCATACAACTATACTTTTTTTTTGTGAACAGCTCAGGAAAATTCTGCTGTTTCTGACTAGAATATGGAATGCATTACAAGAATTACCAAGAAATTCTAACCAATTACATCTTTTACCTGTTTATAGATGCATATCTGTATTTGTTTATCAATTCATTAAAAATATAATGAAATGCCATAGATTTTTTAAAAAATAAAATTAAAATGGTTTAACTTAATTTGATTCTATACAGGAGTCTTATTAAACAACATTTACAGACTTATGAAATGAAAAATAGATCCATCTTTTGTTAGAACCAATATTCAACCCAGGTATTGGCCTCTGATGTATAATATTCAACAGTAATTTTATTTTCCCACATTAATTTTCTTTTCAGACTCATTCCACTGTTGGCCTGCAATTTCTATTTCAATTTGTTTCTTGGCATGTTTAAAGGTAAAACTTCCTTAATTTTATACAGGATTTTTCTGCATGCATTTCTCCAAGTCTTTTGCTTTCTGTGCCTGGTTTTAAATTATAATTCTCAACCATGACTAGTTCTTCCAGTGAGTAGCTGGCAAACTCTTTGTTTATGTTCATAATATTTCAATTTGTCTTCATGTTTAGTACTTTTTTATCCACATAAGCAGTATAAAGCTGTCAGACCTGCTTACACTCTGTAGAGATCTGGATGGAAGTTCATTAGACTTACATATAATGTCAGGGCCAAATAAGAGAGAATTTAAAAATCATGAAGAGGAGAAGCCAGCATGTGGCAGACAAACCACTATAGCCTTGTTCCAGCTCATCAGCAAGACCCTTAGTATTGGCAGGCCCATCTGAGTGGCAGCAGAACAACGTCTTTCAACAACCAGCAGCCAGAACACTGGTGCCAAAACCCAACAAAATACTTGTATTCACAAGCTATCCTTTTTAACATCCTCCTCGTGTGTCTACCAAACAACAAGCAAATAACAAATGTTTACTACCTTTTATCTTCCAATTTTCATTAGTTTTGTCTCACCAATTCTCCCACAAAAATCCAACCATGTCAATGGAAAATGTGACTCTCTAAACAGAGGCAACATGCCAGCTCTTTCAAGAAAGAAAACAAAATAAAATAGTGAAATGGTATGATGTATCTAACAACTGAACTCATAATCTTCTTTCTAATCATGTTCTCCCTGTTTCATTACATTATTGTGTCTCTTCTAGAATTGCAATAGATCATCTTCAGTCCAGTTCTTCATGGGTCAGAGTACACATACGTAGGTAGGGTTTCTAAATAAATGTACATAAGGTGTCAAGATTAGACTCTCAGTCTATGGGACATAAATTATGCCACTTTTTATCCGTGAAGTAAGCTGTTTTTATTTGCCTTTTCTGATAACTTGGTGGGCTTACAATATATTGGGGTGACATGCATTTTATTCACCATGCTTAATTTTGCCCTTCACCTTCACCCTCATGCCCAGTGTTAAATGAGCATTTCCAAATTTCTACCAACAGCTGCTCAAATGTTCCTACAAAACTCATGCCTGCCAGGGAACCTGTGAATCTACAACTGGACAGCAAATGATCAGAATGGAAAGTTGCTACTTGGAGTAAAAATTAGGGCTTCTTTAGCAAATCCTAGACTCCTAAAATCAGAGATGAAGTTGCTTTAATCTTGGTTGGTCCTGTAGGCTCTACCTAAACTAAATATGTAACTCCAGTGAACATAGTATGTTCTGAATGCAGCATAAGCAATAATTTGAGGTGTTTCATGGAGTAAAACATTTTTATAAAGCCTAGAATGATGTATATCTATGTTTTGCAGTAGCAGGAACATGGTTGTTTCACTGCTGTACACTGAACATATTCTTTTTCAATATGACCTGTATTTTCCAGACTGTATCTACTGTTTCTGAAGATCACTTCCATTACATTTGAATATATTCCTCTATCATACTCTCTTCTCCATGTTTAATTAGTGTATTTTTTATTTTATGGTCTCTTGTGCTATGAAATCATTCAGCCTATCCTCATAATACAGCCCATGAGCAACTGATAATTGTGTCCTCAATATTTTTAGCCACCTGTTTTTGCACACATGTTCCAATTGTTCAGGCTTGGCTGTTCTTGCCTGAATTTCTTAAGATATTAAGATAGTGGTTTGCAAAATGTTATCTGGGGTCTCCTTGAAGAGGCTGTTTAATGTGTCATGACCTTGAGGCTACTCCAGCCGGGCTTGGCCCTGCCCAGCCCTGAGACTCCCGTGTCTTGCCCAGGGCTCAGGACCCCATCTCAGCCTCCAGCCACCAGCCTCTGCCCCAGCTGCACCCCAGGAGGGTGCATCTCCAGCTGCCACAGCCCCGCCCTGCCTGGACATGGGCTCTGATTTAGGCCAGCCTGCATTCCTACATCCCTGCCCAGCTTAGGCCTGCCCCTGTCCCCAGGGAGGTGCCGGGTGCCCAGGGCTGGGGCTTCCTCAGTGCCCCCTGTCTTCCCTGCTTCTGCCTGGCAAAGTGGGATGGGCCCCTTCCTTGATGGACCTACGAGTAGTCCCCATGGACCCTGGCCCCACAGAGCCACTGGGCCTCACAGACCTGGGTGTGATGTTCTCTTTCTTTAAAGACTGGCATTTATTTGACAGCTCTCAGCTTCCCCATGCTAAAATCCATTGTAATGTAAAAACCATTCTAAAAACCATGGTAATAGTTTTGAGATTGCCTCAGGCACATTTTTCAAGTACCTAGGAGTAAATTTTATCAGACACGGTTGACTGGAAAACATTTAACATAGTATTCCCTAACATTTTCTTTTTTATTATTATTATTGTTATTATATTTTATCCTTTGCTGGTAGTTGACTATGTTCAAGTGAATATTTTTAACAAAGACTACTACTAAAATGCATTAAACATTTTGACTTCCGTCATCTTTTTTGATCCTTGTTTTACCTGTCAAAGGATTTCCATCTCTTCTGAGTCACAGTGTATCAACACCAACCAGAGAGAAAGGGGAAAAGTCCCTTAGAACCAAATTGAGGATCTCATGGTCAGGCATTATTGATTGAGGGCATGCATCTGAATTGCTGCTTCATAAAAGGATAGAGATTTTAACTTTAGGTACCTTCCCTAACATTGTTCCTTCTTCCCTTTGCTGTGTCTACCACTCATACTCAAGAGATTCCAATGTCTAGATTTATTTTCAAATTCTTTTTGAATTGTTCACAATTTGCTGATTCACACATAAAACATCATGCTCAACTCTTACTATACATAAATCCTCCTATAAACTGATTCAGCACTCAGCTATGGTGGATACTTTGGCAGAAAAATAATCTGAAATCAAGTGAAATACTGATGGATAATGTCTTTTTAATAGTTAATTGTATGAAGAGTTCCATGAGGGTCTGACCACCACAAAGAGGAAGATGGTACCATGAAAGCAAAAAGCAGCATAACTGATTTGAATGATATGGATTCTCTAAGAAAAGAACACAACAATTTCTGAGTATTTATTATTTAAAAATAATACAATGTAGCTGAGGCAATATTCACATTTCTAAGTGAAATTGAGTATTTTTTCAATGATTTGAGATTCAAGTATAATTCTTGGATTGAAAATGAGTCTTTTTACCTTTTTGAGGAGGTGTCTAGAATTTCATATAAATAAAACAAGTAAAAGGAGCAACTTTGAATTATCTTGAAATTTTAGAGATAATTTTTCCCAAATGCAGCTAAATCACAGAGACTTCATAAGATGCTGTGGCCAAATAGTAAGAAGTCTCATTAATATTCTGTATTTTAAGGACTTATGTGTTTGCAATGTAAGCAATTAAAATGTTTAAATAATTTTAATATTAGGACAGACACTGATGAAATCAAAGGATTTCAAAGTCAATGATGACCCTCTCTTTCATCGTTAATTTTTCTCTTTCTTCTTTTAAGTACAGCCTTAGCTCATTAAAGGGATTAATACACTCCAGGCATATGGCATTATTTGTGACTCATACCCTTCCCATGTCAGTGAAGAGATGAGCACTGGCTTCATTAGACTTAAGGTGAGAGTCTGCAGACCATATAAACCATTTGAAGACATATCTCCAAGCTATTCTCCAAGGTTTCCTGTCACGTAGTCTGTGTGGATTTGCAAGGATAATTATACAGCAATATATAGGTTTTTCCATTAGCTCTGCCTAGTGCTGTGTGCAGTACCATATTCCACGGTGGAGTGTAGCCTTCTACATTTAGTTTGGGGCTGTGTTGACTACAGGTTCCCTGTGTCTGTTATCTCATGTAACACTTATCAAAACGTTGTTCAGGGTAAAATATGGGGACAGTGGTTTATGGCACTTTAAATTAGGGTTTTTTCTTCATTTTTTCATTTGGCCTTTTAGTAGTCACTGTTCATTTTTCATTTGGTCTTCACCAGAAAAGCTGTTTTAATTCCTAAGAAGTAAGCTTAGTTGTGTCTATTGAGAGGAAAGATGTGGCAATATATGGGATGTGAAGAAATTAAAGAGGTGATTAAAAGATACCCTAAAAAGGTTTTAGAACAGAAGTGTGACAAATGGAAAAGAAATAGTCTAAAGTTGCTCCATGACAAGCCCCTCTTCTCCAATAACACTCTTCTTTTTCTTTTTGTCTTCAATCCTTTCAAAGACATTAAACAGACAGAAATGTTCAAAATTTAAGATTTCCATTTTATTTTTGAGGACTTGAAAAGTTTTACTGGTCCAAAACTCAGCTGTATGACATGTTCCCTGCCTGCATTCTGCCCACTTTACCATCCACTTTCCCCTTGGTCTGACAACTATCTATTAATTAATTTTTCTTTGTTAAAATCTCATGTTAAGAATACAGACACTTTTCACTTAAATATGGGGTTTTTTGCATTAAAAAAATTACCCTCTTTGAGATATAATATTCTTCTGATTGTCTGATGTGTACTTGCTGTCTTTTTTCTCTAAATAAAAGTTTCTTTGCTTAAATGTTCTTACATTAAAACTCTAACCTCTCTCTTCCTTAAAAAAAAAAAAAAAGGAAAGACAAGAAAATTAAAAACGGTGCCAATGACATTAAAATATTAATTTCGGTAACTTTTTAAATTAATGCTTCCAGATAGACATTTCATTTGCTTAAGATTTAGAGGGGAAGTATAAAACCATAATTGTGTAATGATTAGACAGTACTATAAATGAAATAAATATCAACTGATTATTAAAAACATTCCTTGTAATACTAGCAGTTAATCCTCTTTAATGTGTTTTTAATAATAGTTTTATATTTAATATAGGATGAATGACTTATTAAAAGTAAATTTTATGTGTTTTATATTCTCTACATATGGCATTAAGCCATTAGCACTAATGGGATTTGTATGGTATTGAGTTTAGGATAGCCCCCAAGTACAAATGTGGGAACCTTAATTAAGTTTTTATTAAAATATTCAATTAAATGCAATGCTAGATTATTAAGATATTTTTGCATATTGTTTAATGTCAGTTAGTTATTAAACATTTTCACAGGCTTCTGAAAATGGTCTTAGAGCATGCTGATAGCTAAAATTTATCTGAAAAATGTTGATGATCAATTTTCTAATCTTGTGGGCAAAATTGGGTTTTAATGGAAATTTTCTAGCTAGCTGTGATGCTGAACTGGAAGAGAACCTAATGAATAGGTTAGAGAGTAAGAAGCTTAACTTGTAGAAGGAAAGTTTCAAGTTGAGAATAATGAAAAACTTTCTGGCTCCAAGTGCAATGAGGTATTGCAATGGCATAGATGGTGGAAGTTATGCAACAAAAAAAGCTACTTTGTTCTGTGTTTCATACTAGCTGGGTAAGGAACAGGGGGACAATGAGCTACTGAGATCTGAACTGGTAAACAAGACTGATTTGTGCTAATGTCACTGAGTAAGTTACCATCCTACTATTTCTGCCATGTTTTTTATGCAATGTGGGCCATAATGACAGTTGTTGTGGTTTAAGCACGTGAATTAGTATTATTACACTTATTAAAAGAGTGAATCTAGACTGTGTAATCCATAGATGAGGAAGAATTCTTTTTAGGACTGTGCATGAGATGTCCAAACTGAGGTGAATCAGCTGTGCAGAGGCAAAGGATAAATTCCTCTCTATTATGGACCATGATAGGGATATTGGAACTGAAAATAGACTCAAATACTAAATGCTGTTTCTCAGACCAATAAAGCCAGAATAACAGATGCCATATTATTATGTCACTAAACTAAAAAAGAAACAACTACTTACATGAATTAAGAGGAAGGAAAGTAGATGATGGATTGCAGTATTATTTCTCTGAGTTACAAGTATTCTGCTTTTATCAAGACTCTACTGGGAAGCTCATTTTAGCTTTATATAAATATGCCAAGATAAAGGGGTTAAACCCTACAAATGCTTTCCCCCACTGAGTTCAGAAAATGTCCATATGGTACAGCTTTCATATTTTTCCTGGACAAATATGTTTTAAAATAAAAGTTGATACTAATATGAGCTACCTTCTTTAATGATACGTTAAGCACACACTATTTATTTTCATTAACCTCAAAAGCTTCAGAACACCATTACTTTTCACAAATTACAAAGATGTTCAGCAGCCAAATCTATTTATCTATTTATACCACACTCATTAACATGTTACCTGATTTACTTAGATTCTCCAAAGCAGTTTGCAAGTAGCAACCCCCACTGAGAACGAGTTCAGCAAGCGCTGTATAATGAATGACTCAACTCTGAAAAGCCAATAGTCCCCATAGCTATGCTGGCAAAAGATGTTGCTGCAGTAATTCCTCCCTTCCCAGTGTCACTCACCAAGCAAAGGATGTATTTCAACTGCTGTACACAGCATAGTTGTTGAGTGTTAGTATTTTTACCCTATTCCAGTTTCCAGGATGCTTGCAAGCAAGCAGCAGAGAATCCCTCTTCACCTCTGAATCTGTACATGCCCTTAAAATTTCACAGTGAATAGGTGGAAGTGTTTCTTGCTGCAGATTTTTAAATTGTCTTTTTAAAAATTCAAACTATTTGCAAGCGTAACCTGTTACAGCCTGGGAAAAGTGAGTCCTGCAGCCTAGATGTCAGAGGGAACAGAGCTGTGGTCTGGTGTTGAAGGGGCAGACTGTAGGTACTCTGCCAGTTGCAAGTAAAGTTTGCAAACAGACTGTGTGAAAACAAGAAAGTCAAACAGGACTCCATTCTAAAGGCCAAGATGCTGTTCTATTTTAGAAAAAAAAAAAAAAATCACAGAAAGAATGGAAAAAAGAACTCTCAATCATACAGAGTCCCTAACAAGATAGTTAGAAGACTGTGTTGACAGATTGTGACCATAAAATATGAGATGACAATGTGGTTTAAATAACAAAATAAAGGAAGCCCATATTATATTCCAAATGCAATGATTTGATGAAAAGAGTTCGTAAGACATAGTCTTTTTTGATATATTTTTTCAATATTACCAAGTATTAGGTAAGAATTAGCAATAAAATATCTCTAAAAAAGATATAATGCATACTTTAGTTGCATTTTAGTGGCATAAACAGTGGTACATACATGGTGCATCCTGTAGTGTTCTGTCAGGTACAATGCTTCCTCAGAAATAGTCACTTTGTCCTTTTACAGATAAGACAGGAGAGCAAAAGATCCAGGAAAAAAGCAGTGTTAGAAAATATGTCTGGCAAATAGAGAAGAGATCAGCTTGGCCATAAACCTGTCCTCCAAAGTGTTAATATCTATGACAGATATTTGTCTATAATTGAATTTAAAGGCTCCACAATAATCCAGTATTCATTGTCTTTTTTAATAGAGTCTTTTTTCTAATGACTAATCCCCATCTTTCTTACTGAAATATAAATCCATTGCCTCTTACTCTATTCAGTAGAGACATGGAGAAAAGATTAATGCACCCTCTTCTCAACATACTCTACCATTAGCCTTTTCTTCTTTAGTCTAAACAACCCATGTAGCTTTCCTCATAGATCATCTTTTTTTTTTTTTTTAAGATTATTCTAATTCTCTGAACTGTTTCTTGACAGAGCACAAGAAAAGAGAGAACACAAGAAAAAAGAAGTCAGGGGCTTGTCTCAGACAACTTGTAAACCAAATGTCCTTGTAGTGTGGATAGAAAGTCCTTGTTTGTAAAAAATCCATGACATTGTTGAATTATATTCTGCTGATCTTTTATACTAATTCATTTGGTAGATGGAAAAGTGTGACACAAAGATCAAATGTTTTCACGTCACATAAGAAACGCATGTCAAATATGCAAATGAAATAATTATCAGTTTTCTTTTTCCATCTATTAAACCCTAGAGTCCCTCAACAGATTCAAAACATAGTAGCATAACTGTTCAAATGCCTATTCTACATTAAAAGTCTACAGAATAAATAGAATTAAACCACCATACTGAGACAAAGAGAGGGAGTTTGACTAATTGGAACATTCTTCATTCCCTCAGGATTTGAAATAATCCTCAGTAGTGTTGTACTCTTTGGGGAAAAAGTGGACCCATGCATTTTAAATGGGAAGAATAAATTAAAGGCAGTTATCAATCCAATTTTAAGTAAAATATCCCAATGGGGTAAAAATATGATGAAGAAAATTAAACACAAGAGGGAAATTACAGCAGAATGTTAAAATAGGGATGGGGAGAATTAATAACTATAAGACAATTAACTGAGATATTTCTTCTGAGGTATTCACTTATGTTTTTCCCTATTGATCACATCTTACAAGTACTTTTAGGTCTACCATGCCATGAATTAGGTGAAAGCAAGGCTTGGGACATGTTATTACTACTTGCAACATCTGGTCCCTAACACGTTCTTCTTTGATCAACAGTATGTCATGTGTTATAGTGAAGCAGATTGCATAGTTCATCCTTACTGAACCTTCACCCCCAGGATATCATGTGAAAGGCAAACTCCATCTGCCTCAGAGAAACCAAAAATAATCTGAAATGTAGAAATTCATCGTGGTTATGACAAGAATCAGTTTTACAAGAAGTTGTAGGAATAAAGTCTTGCTTCTTTTGTAAAAGCAGATCAAGTTTTGTTTTTGTAGATGATGGTTTGAAAAATTTCCTCTGTTTTGTATGAATTTTCCTCCATCATTTTACAAGTTTTTGTGAAGTGTGTGAGTTATTGCATGAACCTGGAGCTGGGCTTAACATGCAGCAGGTACCGTGGAGTTTTGTTTCTGTGATTAGATGGAATCTTAATTACACATAAGTCAAGGAACACTTTTATCACAGCTTCCAGAACATGAAGACCCATATAATCTTTTTCTTTTGTCTGTTCAAAATTAATTCAGAGAAAAATCCAGAGATAGGTGCAATCCTGGAGTGAACAGAAGCCCTGATGTCTCTCTCTGTCCTGTGCCAGGCCATCTGGCATGGGTGTGTGTGCCCCTTCACAAGTCATATGTGCCTCCCTAGTCCAGGCAGAAGCCAGGGAGAAAGCCTGGGGCTACCCCTCCTTTCCTTGATGTCCCAGAGCTGACACCATTCACATGCCTAGTGTGGCACAGCAGTTCCTCCTGTTCCTCTGTGCCTGGCGTGCTGGGTCAGAGTGCCAGAGAAGAGTAACACTGAGAAAGGGAAACAGATGGGAGCTAATGCTTTGCTTCCCTGCAAAAGATCCGGCTAAACTGATCTGGCTTATTTTGTGTGCTGGTATGTCAAGAGCACACCGAAATGGCCGGAAATACAGAACCGAATTACCATAGCACTGCCAAATTTATCAGGTGAGCTGCAGCACTTTCTGGTTTCATGTGCTCAACCCATGCCCATTCTTCGCAATTTGACTCAGATTAGTTTTTAGTGAAAAAAGGAAAAAACCCACACACATAAAAAATACCTAGAAATCTGCTGACATATGATGGCCATATATCTGGGCTCATCTGTACAGTAAAATGCTGTGCTAAGCTCAGTCTTGTACTGAGTTTATATTCTGTTATATACTGAACTTGGACTCAGTGGAATCCAGTGAATTTTTCCCATCAGATGGATGAGATGTGATACAAAGTTATTTGCTTTTCCCACGCATTCTTGAGGGGATTTCCTGTGGATTTCCCATGCTTTTCATCAGGGTCCCTAAATGACATGCTTAAATGAAATTAGTTGTTTCCTTTATTTATGTGAGGTCTAATTTGCCCTCAGATGCTTGCACAATTTCTCAACAAGTATATGGGAATTCTTGTTAGGAAAAAGGAGGTACTTGCAGGATTACTCACTGCATGCATTCCTGGTATCTAAACCTCCTCTTCCTACTGCCCTGTAAATGATGCCTCTACCCAAATGAACAAAGCCTCAGCAGAATGAGAGGTTTCCTTTGGATGTGGGCCCCTGTGAAGGTCTCAAGTTCTTTTCTAGTAGGAGGAATAGATTATTTCCAAGTAAATATGATTCAGTTATGAATTATTTCCATAACAGAAAAGTAAGTGATTAAAAAAGTTGAGAGATAAGTTATGAATTTAAATGCTTTTCAAAACACTCCCATTAGAGAAAAAAATGATAAAATGTGATACATGGTCCATTTCAGAGTGTTTTAATGCAAGACTAATGCAACATTTTCACTTGAGATTTACTAATCAATAACTACATTAGCAATAACTGCTATGTTTCATGTAAAGCTTATAAATATTTGCACAACTGAAGCAGAGGTATAATTTAATCTCATATTCTATATGGTCTACTTTTAATATGTTAAGGGAAATAATATGGTGCTTGCATACTTCAAAAAGATTAAACTACAGTGGATAGAATGGATTAAAAAAAAACCCCCTTGTTCAGATTTTTATAAATATCCTTAGAACCATAAGTTAGACAAAATGGCAACTTTAGCAGAGGTCTAGGTTCCGTGCTGTTACATTCATTTCCACAGAATCATGTAAGAAATAAAAAGAAAATATTTTATCCTGAACTTAAATAGTTACAGTGGTAAGAACATTAAAAAGAATTTTATTATATATTGTTCACTTCAAACATGTTTAACATTTTCTTACTTGCTTCTTGTATACAAAATGGTGATAGCAGAAGTGGCTGAAAAGTAGTAATTTTATGATCAAATTTGGAATTAAAAATAATTCATGCTAGACTAAAATTATAAGGTCATGCACACTATGCTGAAAGGGAGCTGTTAATCATTCCAATTGATTTTTCATTACTTTATTTGTCAATGGACCAGTAATGAGAACACTGTTTTTTCCTGTGCACAGGTCTAGTAAATTAAGTTAAACAACAGATGTTGAACAGATGTTCTCATTATTTTAGTGACTTGATTTCTGGTTAGTTCCCAAGTTTTTTACATGGCTAAGTGTTGCATCACTCTTTCTGTGACAGATGAAGTATCTGAAAGCATCAACACTCAAAATCTCATTAGCAGAAATAGTTTTATAACATTTTATATGGTAAATGGACACAACCCTTTAAAAAAAGGCATAATCTAAGAAATGGTAGCAATACATGCTTTCACTTAAATGTAGTGTTCCAAGACCAAGGTCTCCTCATATAATTTTATGAATTACAGTCTAAGAAACACTGAACAATCTTTTTCTCCACATTTTTGCTTTTATCAAGGTCACAGAAACATTCTGAAGTCATAATCACGATGATAGTATTATTCTGTGAATCACAGTACGAATTAGACACTCACTAGGGCTGCACGGGCTTCAGTGGTCAATACTCGGAACAACTATCTGGTATTACCCTGTGATGAACATAACTGCATTCTCTGCAGTTTTGGGCACCACAATATAAAAAAGATATTAAACTGTTGGAGAGCATCCAGAGGAGGGCAACAAAGATGGTGAAGGGCCTTCAGGGGAAGCTGTATGAGGAGTGGCTGAGGTCACTTGGTTTGTTCAGCCTGGAGGAGGCTGAGGGGAGACCTCATTGCCGGTTACAACTTCTTCACAAGGGGAAGAGGAGGGGCAGGCACTGATCTCTTCTCTGTGATGACCAGTGATGGCACCCAAGGTAATGGCCTGAAGTTGTGTCAGGGGAGGTTTAAGTTGGGTATTATAAAACATTTTATCACTGAGAGGGTGGTTGGGCACTGGAACAGGTGCCCCAGGGAAGTGATCACAACACCAAGCCTGGCAGAGTTCAAGGAGCATTTGGAAAATGCACTCAGGCACATGATGTGACTCTTGGGGTGCCCCGTGCAGGGCCAGGAGTTGGACTCGATGATCCTTTTGGGTCCCTTCCCACACAGCATATTCTGTGATTCTATGAAAATAATTTCATGAAGGGTCTATGGCCTTGTTAACGCCTTGTCCCAATCTCCCCAAACATAAATTTGCACCTTTGGTTTAAGATTACTTTTATTGTAGCCTTTCTCCCTGCTAAGTACCAGCAATGTCCTGTTTGGTTCCCTTTGCCTCCTCCTAGCCAGGATGCTGGCTCCTGCAGCTGGTGACCTGTTGCTTTCCTAGAAAGTGGTTTGGTTCAGCCCCTGTTGCTGCTGGGCAGAGCATTTATATCTGATTGAGCACCTTAGAGCAGTGTTGGTATCTAATAGCATATTCTCCAGCAGCAGTTGCCTCTAATCACACCACTCTTGTTATTGTAGCCCAGGAAATACCATTATGTCATGAGTTGTAACAGGTCACAAGCTCTGTACTGCTCCAGCAGTGCACAGACTCCAGGCTTATGCAGGCTTGCCACATCCAAAGCTGTGCCCAGCCTGGTTTGGCAGTTGCTGAGAGGGCCAGTGGCTGTGGGCTCTTCTATTTTAGCTTCACACTGAGATCCCAATATGGCACCATTGTGACAAAGACAGGAAGTCAGTGGATGATGCAGCAGCCCTTGAGGGCACCTTAGGCTGGGGAAGGCAACTGTACCACTCTCTGGCCTCATAGGGAAGCTGGGTCTACAAATAAAGAAATATTTAAAAATCAACCCAAGGAGATCCCAAGACTGGGGATGAAGAAAACCCCATTACAGACACTGTAGACCTCCAGCAGAAATTCTAAGATGCTGACAACTTGCAGCAAATCCCTTTAAGTCTTTTTGCAATAGACTGAGCCATCAGCCTTGTGACCCAAATGAACCTTGTAAGCTTGGGTGAGCTTCACAGCTGAGAAAAGGAGAAAAGACTGTTGAATGTATTTTAATAACCTTTTAAAATCTATTACTAATGAGGTGGTTTTTTTATTAATTTGGACTATGGCTATGTTGACATAGTAACTGAACTAATAATTGTTTCTAACCTCTTTAAGTCAGGGCAATAATAAATGTTTGCCTTCATACAGTAGGATTTGTTGCCACTTATAACAAGATTTTGAGTATGCAATTACTCAAGGATACTCTTTTTATCTAAAATCCTTACCTTTTCTAGAGGTGTGGATACATGATACATGTGTGTTCATGTCAGGACCATACACACTGGTGCACATCTGTTTTTTCCAAAAATGGAGATTGATTTTTGGGTTTTGCATGTCCTAATTACAGCAACTTGAGCCTTGGGGGCTTTGATACATATCCAAAGACTTTTGTCATATGAAAATTCCTATTAAGACAACACTCTCCTAGGCATTTTTTTTTCTAAACCCTAAATTTTTTTTAGAATATGCTGCAATCATTTAGTAACAATTGTATCTTTTTCAATCTTAAGCATACTATGTATTGACTTATGTATTTAGTGTTCTCTATTTTACTTGCCAAAATATCACTATTTCCGAAAACCCTCTGTACATTGTTCAGAAATTAATATGACAGTTGTAGTGGTTTGACCCTGGCTAAGTGCCAGGCACCCACGGCAGCCGCTTACTCGTTCTCTCCCCTGCCACAGCTGGGCACAGGAGGGAAGGAGAGGGGGAAAAAAAAACTCGAGGGAATTAACCTAAAGGTCCATGAGTTGAGACAAGGAACTGGGAGAAAACGCTCCAAGGACAAACCAGGCTCAGCTTAAGTTGCAAAGTGAAATTTATTACTACCAGAGTTAGAAGGAGGATATGAGAAATAAACTAAACCTTTAAAAGACACTGTTCTTTTCCCTCCCCACCCCTTCCTCCCTCCCACCAACAGTGCAAGGGGCCAGGGTGTGGGGGTTCAGGTCAGTCCATTTCCAAGATCTTCTTCCTCTGCTTAGGGAGAGGAGTTTTTTTTTCCCTCTGCATTTGCCGTGGGGTCCCTCCACTAGAGACAGTTCTCTGTGAACTTCTATGGTGTGGGCTTTACTCATCCACAGGATGCAGTCCTCCAAGGACAAACTGCTCCAGCATGGAAGCAGGGGGCCCCTCTCTCTCCAACTGGATCTCCCACCTGGACTGCAGTTTCCTCTGACATCCACCCGCTCCAGGGTGGTCACCTCCTCCACAAACTGCGCGACTTTTATCTCAGTCTCTGTCTCTCACTGGGCTGCACTTGTTACAGCTTCTCTTGCCATCTACGGCTCCTGCGGGTTCTTCTGGCATCCATGGCTGCTGCAGCTTCTGACATCTCCCCGCTCCAATGTTGGCACCTCACCCACGGACTGCGGGTGGCTCTGCATCCCTCATGGATCCCATGGACTGCAGGGGGGACACCCCGCCTCACCATGGGCTCACCATGGCCTGCAGAGGAATCTCAGCTCCAGTGCCTGCAGCACTTCCTCCCCCTCCTTCTCCACTGACCTTGGTGTCTCCATGTTGTTTT
This sequence comes from Pomatostomus ruficeps, assembly GCA_013400735.1. Classification (NCBI taxonomy): domain Eukaryota; kingdom Metazoa; phylum Chordata; class Aves; order Passeriformes; family Timaliidae; genus Pomatostomus; species Pomatostomus ruficeps. Next base: position 30,508 of record VYZT01028745.1, on the reverse strand, counting down.
CCCTCACATGTTCTCACATCCTCCTCCTTCTCTAACTAAAGGCAGCTGCGTGCACATTTGTTTTGATTTTTCCTTAAATTTGTCATCACAGAGGTGTAACCAACCTATCTAATTGGCTCAGGCTTGGCCAGTGGCATGTCCATCATCTTCAGAGCCATCAGAGATTGACTCTGCTGGAAATGGTGAAGAATTCCAGATGCTTCTCACAGGAGCCATCTTTATGGCCCCCTCCCCACTACTAAAACCACAACAACAGTGTACAATTATCCTTTCTTAATAAAAAGTAAAAATGCCTGAAAAAGAAATTTAGCACTTCAAGCTCAAAATTTAGTTGTGATAATGTAGTTGAAAATGAGTTGCAATTAAAAATCACAAGGATAAAATACTGTTAAGGTAAGTTTCCTGTTAACACACACAATTCCAAAATAAGCCACAATTTTCAGAGTCAGCTGTGCTTAACTGCCCAGAGCCAAGCAAAGCTAGAACATAAATGATATTGTTTCAGTTTCTGAAGAGAGTTTTTTCAGTTACCTTTACCTCTCTCAGCCTCAGACCATCTGTGCCTATAATTTTCCATTTCTCCCTCTGGCCTGCTGCTACTTTACGAGCCTTAAAGCAAATGGAAGGTTTGCAACCACTATTTCTGACTGGGGGTTAAGTGGTCCCCTTGGTTTCTTTTTCTACTTTCCTTGCTGAATTATTATATTTCCTGTTCAAAATGTACATTCTTATGTTACATGAACCAGTGAATACAGAAAGAAAAAACCACATTTCTATTACAAATATAATGCAAAACTATCACAGAAATTAAACTTAAATTAGCCCCAAACACAAATGCACAGTTAGGAACGAACTTTTGTTTCCCTCTAACATTAATTAAAGAAAATATATCTTTAATAATCACAGAATCTGGATAATCTGGATCTGTTTCATGGTTCAAGCTGTTTTGAACAAACAGCAAAAGAAAGGACTACCACAAAGAAGGATCAAGTGAGTGAATAACCTTTCTTCCTGCAACAGCGTTAAGCCAGTTACTCAATTATGTGAAATTCAGGAAAGCACAGTGAGTGTAACCATGGTTGCAGAGCATTAAAATCCAACTCTGCCGTGGGGTTCCAAAGAGACAGATACTTTTTATGATACCAAACTGCTGTGTCACACACAGAAAACTGAAGTACGGCTTAAGAAAAAAAGTTCATTAACTTCTAGAGAGAAAAAGGTAACAACTGAATTCAATGGATGTTAACATTCAGTAGATGATCAAAATGTTTAAGGACACAAACCAGAGAGAAGGTTTACTGTGTCTGACATGCAGGTCACATACATGTTATTTGTCAGAAGCCATCTCCACAGTAATAGCTGAAGTGATGTCAAAAACTTTGGCAAATATCAGTGCATGTCAAATTGCTGTTTTAGCACATGGCATTCATTTGTCTCAGCTGGAGGAAATGTGCGTTGCCAGTGTGCCCATCAATACAGCAAAGACAATTACAGCAGAAACAGGAGAAACATGCTTGCTTTTTTTTTTTTTTTTTTGACAAAGGATACTCCAGGATAAGGTAAAACCTGATAATGTCCTTAGGTGAATTTACCAATTAATTTTCTGCCATTTTTATGCTGTCACTCTGGTTTAATTTTACCTAACTTGCCAAGGTTATTAGCAGAGAAAATACAAGAAGTAATGACTTGTGGAAGTAGTGGTTTGGAAGCCCTTATGACAACCAGAGGGTATATGGTAATGATCAGATAGAGCTGTCATTAAACCTACCTCCTCTGAGAAAGCAGGTGCCAGTGAGCAATTTACTGTGCCTTAGCTACCATTTTGGGGAAGGGAATTTCCATGTGAATACTGCTTCCCTGCTCAACCTAAGACTTGTAAAATGGTCAACATTTTTCAGCCACTTTACTTCTTGAACTATTCATAATTTTGTGCTCAAGCTTTGACCGAGGGCATGAAAAGGCTAAAGGTGTTTTATTAAATCAGAGAGAAACAGGTGAATTGAGACCAATGAAACCAGAGCTATTTCCCTTCCTACTCACAGTCATATGCATTTACATTAGCCAAATGGCAGACGATGCCTGTGTAAGAAACAGAGACTGGGAGAGCAGAAAGTCTTATCTCCTCTTGTACATTTCCAGTACATGTATTTTCAAAAACAAGATCCAAACCTAACTGCAGACCAGACAGACTTCCTGAATAAAACCCAGCCCATTCCAGGTGGCCTATAGTTCCCCCCAGGAAAGGAATATGCCAAAGAAGTGGAGAGACAAATGCACAGGATTATGCAAGTTCATGTAGCCTAAATCTCTGGTGCTGTATCATCTTTTTCTTGGCGCCTGAAGCTTGGCATGATGACTCCACAGTGGCTGTAGCATCCTGCTGTGTTGTTTTTAGCTATCCTACAAACTGTGGCAGAGCAAGCAGAAGACTCATGCTGTTTTAGAGACTGCATAAACTAATTTTAGAAACAACTTGGAAGGGGAGGATGAGGTTTACAGCAACAACATTGTGTTGTTACTCTACTCTAGCACCAACATATTATAAATATATTTCAACATTTTTAAATAAAGTAAAACCTTATTTGGTACTGACCAGCAACACAGTAGAAAAGGATATTGCAATAATAATTTTCAGTGAAACCAGGTAATTTTGAATCAGAAGAGGCTGCTTTCCCTTTTAAGGAGGAAAGAAATACAAATCACAAAAAGCATATGTCATGTTGGCAGTAAGCAAACATTGGCATGTTGGCAAACATACTGGCATTTGTTTTCGTGCTCTTCATTCCCCTCTTGCGGCGAGCTTTGTTTCTAAGCAGTCAAACAGGGAGAAATCTGTGGCCTTCTAGGTATATCTAGATCTTTCCCTTCCTTTAACGTCTTCCTTTAAATGTCTCTTACAGGATAAATGGGTGCTTACAGACTCCTTTCAGCTTGAATGAAAACACTTCGCAGGCAGTTGAATAGCTCAGAGGCTATAAGGGCTCCCATCCCTCCCGCCACTCTGCTCCCCCCAATTTAATACCTCCAAAGTATCTACAGCTGATGGACTGGCTGTTGAAAGAGAATCACATATTCATGTATCTTGCATGGTGTCCCGTTTGAGACAAATTTTGGGAGGAGACTCCGAAAGGGTGTCTCCTCTAAAAAGGCAGAATTACAGCCTGTCCCCCCAGCCAAGGTTCGGAATTAAAACCTTCTTGGAGGAACATGAAAAAGCACTGTTTCTTTAACAAGCAAGGTGAATGCAGGCACAGAAAACCCAAACCAAACCAAAACTTGAATAATATTAGATGGTAAACCTTCTCTAGCGTGGAGAAAGATGGTGGATTTTTTGAGAGTCTCTCCTTCTTTTAGTTCAACTCCTCCTGAAGACTTGGCCCAGCTGGGCCGGGGTGTCTGGCAGCTCCTGGCGAGGGTCCCGCCGACTGTCTCCCTGGAGATGGTCTGATTTTTTTGGATAGGAAAAAACAAGCTGAACAGTCCAAAAAAAAAAGGAAAAAAAACCAAAAGAAAACTGCAATCCCAGTGTGAGGGAGAAAGGAAATAAAAACCTCTGTCCTAACTCACAGCTGGACAGACTACTGGAAGAAAAAAACCCCAAAACCCCAAAACTTGCACTTCGTCTCAAAGAGATAAAAACAAACCATGCCAGGTTTTCTCTCTGCTAGCTGAAGGTTACAGGACCCATTCCTGGGCTTAAGCAGATGATAGGAAAAAGAAAAAGAAAAAAAACCAGAGTGTAAAAATCACCCCAGGACACAAGGTTATTTATTTTTCCATAATAGTAATTAATGAAAACATCCAGAATGCATTTTAGAATAGATGAAGCAAATGCAACCCTTTTTTTTTTGCTGTTGTTGTTGTTGTCTACTTCAATATCTATATTTATATTTATATTTTTATTTATTTGAAATATGTTCTTTTGGTTTGAGTAAAAAAGATGTTTAGGACTTGACTGACAACTAGTTTAATTCTACAGAAACACATCTGAAAAAGAATGTTTCCACACTTGCCACATATCTAATCTCAAATACATAAAATCTGTTATTCATCTCATAATGACTTGTGACAGTACATGTCAATACGAGCTGTATGTCAGATGTCCTAAGATCCTAGACTGCCCAGAAAATCGTGAAGTAATGATTACTCAGTTACTTCTTCAGAACTAAAAGGATAATTTTTAGAGCCTATGTTGCCCAAACAGCATAGTTCTGCATCCCCATCTCGTGCTGTGCACAGAGGTTGCTTCCACAGTCTGTGCTTATCATGACATAAAGTTGCCTCTCTGCAAACTGAATCTTTTCAGGCTATTGTGCTGACAGTGTAAACAGAAAGGTTTTGAAGGTAATAAAATATAGAGTCTCCATTTGTGTTATCCCTTGGTTCTGGCTGCTTTACAACCACATAATATATTGTACAACATAATTAACTGCTCTTACACCTCTGTCAGCTTTTTATGCCCTGTTACTTAATTTATTATTTGAAAACATTTTTATAATTTCATCATTATAAAATCAGATGACTGGTTCTCACACATCTAGGAAATAGGCAGGTTAAAGATAATTTTTTAATTAACAATAATTAATTGACTCTTGTATGGTGCTTTGTTGAAAGCATAAATATGGTGATTATTTTATTAATATTATCATATTACCAGTGGACTAATATTGACATTTTTTCTGGAATGCATTGAGAATTCTGACTCCAGATACTTTTTTCAAAAGATTCAGTATATAGAAAAAGAGCTAATTGGCCAAAGAGCATTTTAAAATTGCTCAAACTTGCTCCTGATACACATACAGATCAGGACTGAAGACTAGAGACAGGACATATGTCTGCTTTTGAACAGAGATGAGTACAGGAGCATCTGAATTTATCTGTGTTTGTTGCAGGACATCAACAGAGAAACCTGGTGTTTTCAGTGCCCTTGGATTCTGCAGCTTTGCCTGTTAATCCATGCCTTCTGAGAAACAGGGGCTTTCAGAATATAAGCTAAAACTATTGGCAGGCCAGCAGGGATCTTCTGAGTTACAGCTCTTGGGATTTAGTTGGGAACTCTTTTTTCATCTTTATACATTTCTTTTTAATTGGATGTCCTACAAAGAGGTAATTATAACAGTGAAAACTCTTTTATTAGCTGGTGTACCAACTATTTACATTACTCAAATAGAACATGGAAAATGGAGGCTCCTCATTTGCCTGAGGACAGTCAAACACACAAATCCTTGGGAAGGGTACAGCTTCTATTGTGGCAGCTGTTTTGCATGCAGATAAGGCCAGCTTCTCCTGCTGACATTATGTTTTGGCACACTAATAATTAAGAGTCCTCTGGAAGAGACAGGGGAGCAATTGAGGTAAGTATATCAATAAACCTTAACCTATATAACTAGCTTTTAAGGATTCACCAGGGAGGGGAGACAGCTGATTTGGGAAAAAAAGAGAATTTTACCAACCCATTCTGCACTATGGCACAAAACACTAGCTTATGGTGAAGAGCTAAAGTGCCACCTGTGCCTGTTTTCTGTGTTGTATATGATGCTTACTCTGATAAACTGTGGTAAATATTTTCAGAGCAGGCTCATCATGTCAAGCAGATTCCTGAGCAGAAGAGGAGTTCATTGCTGCTTCATCTGTGAATCTTGAAATATGGAGTGTGAGACTTGTTCCGAGTTCCCCAGCAGAGCTACTGCTGAAGCATGGCGGAGTCAGAGGGGTGTCTGGGTGCCCAGGCTCCCTGCATGAGTATCTGCAGCAGCTCTGTGTCATCGCTGCAACGAGTCTGCTCCGGCTGTGACCCTGATGTGCAGTGAGGTCTAGGTTGTGATCTCAGGTTCATCCTAAGCTGCTCTGCATATGTTTAACAAGTCTGGCTCTTTGGAGTTCCTGGGTGGTGCATTTGCAGTAGCTCTGATGTGGCTAGCAGAAATCTACTGCATCCTGGCTGCCAGCCCCCTTCTGGACCGGGGGCCTGTGATTTATGGTTGCAGTGACTTGAAACACTCCTGGGCACCACTCTAGGTAGCTCTAGGTAGCCTGATAACTTTTAATGGTGAGTATCTATCAGATGTAAGTGTCTAGAGCAGGTAGTAACTGAGCAAGGTGTTTTGAGCAAGGTTGCAAATTTTGCTTGGAGCATCTGACTTTATTTCTTGGATCCGTCTTTTTCTCAGCTAAATTTGGCATTTTATATTTTAAGATGCTCTAAGGGAATCTTAGATTTTCTTTCGGGTAGCAGATGAATCTCCTGCTATTATTCTGGTAAAGCTATTGAAATGACAGTAGAACTGTGGGTGGCTAAATCATGAGTCAAGAGGTATATTTGAAACTGTAGTTGATACAATCATTGGACATTTTACCCAGAATACTCCTGTTTTTAAAAATATTTTTCACACTGCCTCATTTAATACACTAAAAGTTTTAATGGAACTGAATTGGCTAATGAAATTCAAAAAGCAGTTGAAAATTAAATACTTTCTATTAAGGAAGTGATCACTTCAAGCTTTAAAGATAATAAGTTTCATGTTCAAATCAAATGAAAATGGCATAAAGGTTCATATACAATGCTATATAAGCAAAGCTTTTGGTTGTTCTACACAAAATAATCTCTATCCTAGTTAAACTGATTATGGGCTGTATTTTTCAAATAGCTGCCTAATTTTCTGAGTTTCTTACCTTTTTTAGGAATCTGCCATTGAGATGGGTGGGATTCTTGATCCTCAATAAAAATCTGGAGGTTTTTATACTTTTTGTCTGCTGTCATGCCAGCTGAAGTGTCATAATTAGACACTACCATGTTGCTTAAATTTATATATATATGTTTCACAGATACTTAATGCACCTTGCAAAATATATCTACAAATGCAGTTCATGATAATGAATGTTAATTCTGTCGGTAAGTAAAGCAGAAATGAATTATTGTCTTCTTTATTGTCCTGAAGTGAGATGCAGAGAGATTAAACAACTTTCTAAGACTTAGAGGTAGTTTTTAGGTCAGCCTAATGCCTTTGCTAAGCAAAATCCTTCCTCTCTGATATTTTCCTGAGCCATTAAAGTAGGAGAGAGAATGAACCACATATATCTAATTTCTTGCCTTTCCCAAATGAAAACTTTGCCAATATATTATAAACAAAAGGAACTATCTCTAAAATGTGAAGTGCATTCAGGGCACTAAATTGTGCCATCTTCTCCAGGCACAACAGGCTCCAATATCTGATCTTTGCTTCTTCAGGAGTTAGGCTCAACACTGATGTTTTCATTGAGCTGTTGCTTGCAGTGTCTAGGAAGAATCAGCAACTGAACCTACATTGCTTTTGTAGGAAAATAAGTTGGAACAGGATGATCCAATAGAGTATTCATTACTAAAAAGGAGTTGGTTATGATGTTTTATGCCTATGACAGTTACCTGCATGAATATTTCATTAACACATTTTAACAGCTATCACAGAGATTATAGGTAGCTGTTGATTAGACCTCCTGCAACACAGTGATTATGTTTCTAAAGCAGCCAGGATATCTTACGCCTGTGGTGGGCAATCACTATTTCTGATTTTTATCAGCTTTCAAGAGTAATCAAGTGACAGTTACCTAGTACTGTAGCTGCCTTGCTGACTCAAAGTTGCCTTCTATGTATTTTAATTATGTTATGATCCCACTTGCTTCTTGGGGTGCCAAAAATCTCTTTACTGAGTTTTCAATGCCTTTTTCATTAGGTATGTCAGTTCAGTTTAAGTAGTCAGACACAAAAGCCTTTCACTTACATGCACATCAACAGGTAGTAAAGACCTTAATGATCACAGATTTTAAGCTGTAGTTGGTAATGAGTGTAGAGTGCAAGAGAGGGCATAAAACTTTGCAGTAGTTAAGATTATTTTTACTTTGGGAATGTTTTAATTTCAGGAGTTTTAAAAAAAAAGCTTTTAAATTGACTTTTTTAATGTCAATTTAACTTTAATGTAGTGTTGCATTTTTAAGTGGGAATAGAGGGGGTGGGCAGAAATGACATCTGAAGATGAAAATAAAAAGTAAATACCAATTATTTCAGTTTTATACCCATCATAAAAATATAACATAGCAGATGCTTCCATGACATCTTTTAAAAGTTCGGTGTTTATTGTGCGCATATGTTCAACATCGAACATAATTCATTTTCCTCTGTTCATCTCAAATTAAGGGAAAAGCTGAGCATCAGCAACTCTACAGACAATGATAACAACAAGAACGGAAAATGCAAGGAAATGCAGAAGAAGATGAAGCAAGAAAACTGAAGGGGGTGAGTATGAAAGAGATATGGCAAGTTCAAACCAAATGGAGATAAGAATAAAAAGCTATGCAAGATAAGTGGAGGAAAATGTTAGACATTGACTGAGGAAAAAAATTTTAAAATATAAGACATTTTAAAATGCAGCTCACTCAGCTCTATTGTGATGAGAACAGAGCTGCTAAATGGTGACTGCCTATGACAGGTAACTGATACTCACTTCTCTTTTTCCCCTATGCTGTTGGGAGGGAGCTGCTTATATGTTGTTTTCACGTGCTATTAGAAGGGTTTGATCCTGAAATGGTGGGATCTGCATAAGAAAGAAAAACCAGCCTGATGAAGTTTTGTCTGTGTGCAGAGGAGAAAAATGTTTGAGAACTGCTACACAATTTGAAATGTCCATCATCTCTGGATTCAGGAAGCTCATTCTCTCCCTGTAAAAGAGACCCTGCAAGTGTTGCTGCATCCCTGAAATTTATCACCAAAAGCTGACACGTAACAAAGGCACAGAGCCACAGAAACAGGTCTTACACCAGCTTCTAACTGTGTCTAAGCCACACTGATCACTGCCATGTTAAAAATCAGGTTATAAAGCTAGGAAGGGTGCTGGCTCACAGACTGCACAGCACTGCATTGATGAGGTAGTTATACTACAGATGATGTCTGGGTCCAGTGTAGCATCTCCACCCTACTGCTATGTGCTGTGTAATGTCCTTGCTTTTCTAGCCACTGGGAAAAAGCTGGTGCTGCAATGAGTTGCATGGCCAGAGTTACCCTCATGGACAGAGTAACCTCTGTGATCTAACACTTTTCAGTGGATATAAATCTCCTACAAGGGCACTAGGAGCTTGCACATGTACCTGGACATTGCTCCAGTACTCACTTTCTTTAGGTTCTCAGAAGAATGAATTCAGGTCTCTTTAGCACAACTAAGCTTTTTGTCTTAATGTAGAATTTCACTACTCTTGCTTTTAGGTCCTTGCAAGAAAGAATGTCTCAGTTAGCCATAAAAAAAGAATGGAACATATGGAACTAGTTTTTTAAAGTGATTTTGATGGACGCTTCACAGCAGTCTATATTACTATTTACTCCCCAACAGGAGGAAGGCAAAGATGTGTGGGTGGATGGCAGTCAAGACTGTGGGCTTATCAGCTTGGCAGACTGCAGTATGGTGCAGTGCTACTGCGGATCACCTCAGACAGGCTCATTCACATACCCAGGTTTTTAGCCATGGCAGTGTGGAACAGAGCATCAACTCCTTTTCCTCACAGGGAAGTGCAATGGAACGTTGTTGACGGAACTGGTACAGGTGGAACATTGTGGCTGGCCTGTGCTTGCCTCCAAACTGGTGTAGGAATCTTACACTGCACTGCCAAGTAAACACGCATTATAAAAAGCAGAATATCAGTAATACGACTCACTCAGTAAAGGGTAGCAGGAACACTCAGGCAAAAAAGATGAATTTCACTTGAGCCAAGGTTTTACCAGTGTGGTTTGTTTGATTCCCAGGTAATAAGCCTCAACAAAAAACAAGTGGCATAGTGTTCAGTAGCCCAGCAAGAACTAATGACTAAATGAATCTTTAACATAGGACTACCCACACTCCATTTTGCACATTAGGTTGTCCTTTCTGAAATAAGGTTGATGGAGCTTGGAGGATGCAGACAGCGATGCTGACAGACTTGGGATTTACTCCAGGAAGAACTAAAAGGGCTTTAGTCTGCTCTGGGATGTCAGTCTTTGGCCTTATGTAGCAATAAATGAACATAAGGTCAACAGAAAGGAAAGAGGAACTAATTCATGATATTCAGCAGAGACCTTGAACAAATACTGTGATTCTGGAGTTGCTCTACTGCATTCACCCTTATTGAGAATTCTGTATTCAAAAGATAAATATGTGTAAGACTTCTGGGTCTGAGTGTATTACAAGCCATTTATTTCATTCCCTTGCTAAATGTTTTAAAATAAGATTAAAGAGTCTTTTTAAGATGGCTTTTTACTGAGCTGATGTATAATTCCTTTCAAAGTGTGAAGTGCCTTGATAAGCTTCTGTGACAAGGGACTTTATAAATGAGATTGTATTATATACAAACACAATACAATTTGTAATGGAGAGGTAGTTTTGTCTCTTTACTTTGCTTATACTTTACACTTATAAGTACAAATGTTTTATTCAAGCCAACTCCAATATGAGAATTAGGTATTGTGACACATTCTTTTAAGAACATAAAGCTGTGCTTTTTTGTCCTGTTGGTTTAAAACAACTGTCTCAAAGGTACTGTTGGAAGATTTTGACAATTAAAATTGACATGAAAAAACATTTAATTTTAGACCGGCATATGATTATGACATTTTATTTTGTGGAATATATTTTGCTTCTTATCTGCTACCATATCTGTTCTTCTAGTACGGGATTGGCAGAAGCCACATGGTCAGTATTTCAGTAACACTGAGTTCTGTATTTACAATTTTTATGCCTTTTTGTGTATATTCACAAGGTAACAGCATCTGATCTGATGAGATTTTTCTCACTTGTTCCATTTTTTGGAAGGTACTACATTAGTTTTTCAAGCTTAATATCTCTACAGCCCTTGGAGACATGGATTTTCATTTTTTCAGTGGAAACCACTCCCCAAAAGAGAGACTTTAAAATTAGCTCTGCTAGTAACATTTTGAAAAAAACAATCATGCCTAAAAATTTTCCCTTCCCCGCATAACTAAAAAAGATTTCAAATTGCTTTTCATCATGAATTCTGGGGTCAGCATTTATCAGATTTATTGCTTCTGCAATGCCCCAATTTGCTGTCCCTTTCTTGTTTGAAACTGTTTTAGTGGTACCTGTGAGTAGTACTGAGAAAGTGATTGAATATATGGCTGACAACACAGTTAAAATGTCTTTTCCCATTTTGTACTGGTAATGCAAATGAGTGGGGAAAAAACACTCCTTTAAATTTAGAGACCAAAGCCCAAGATCTTAAAATCACCTTGTTGTGGAAGGTCTATGAATTTACATTTATCTACTTCTACACCAAAGTAAAAAGCTGGTGTCCTGTACTGAGGCAATGGCTCCTAAAATTAAAAGTCTAAATAGAGGACTAATTGCTTTTTGACTTCTTGTAAGGCAATAGACAGCTAGAAGATCTATGAAAAAGTTTATGAAAAAAAACTGGGACGATTTCAGCATTTGATGTGTATTGAGACAGAAGCTGTAGATACTGGCATTTCTGAGGGGAAATTTCTCTTTTCAAGATCTTCCTTTGTATTATTTGCCCCATGAGACCCATACAATAGAATTCTTAACCAGCAAGTGTGATATGTGACATACATCATCATCATCTCGTCATTTCTGAACATAAAGCTTTTCAGTCAAACATAACAATTTGTAGTGATAGAGGGTCTTTGCTTCACAGTCCATATTCTGACCCTTCAGCTCCTCAGTCAGCACTGCAGGGAGATGTCACAGCATCATGACTGATCAGTCTTTTCTGCCTACAGCTGCTCTTCCTCTGTGTATGTGCATGAGAATCACATATTTAGGTTTTTCTTCTGCATATGGGTGTGAAAGTAATAACAGCATGCTGAAATTTCAGAAGACGTTGAATGGTGGTGTTACAGCAACTACAGGACTTCTGAATCTTATAGTTGAGATTGTAAGTTGCCGTGATGATTTTCTGTGACAAAACTATCATTTGTATTTGGTGAGACAGGGTAATAATGTGAAATAGAACTTGGTTATTCTTGGACTTTTTTTAGAATTAGTTCTGCTAGCAAAAGTCTTTACAGCTGGTCCATTTAGCTTTGGGTAGCAGAACTTGAGTACAGGTAAAGAAAAAGGCCTATATGCTCTTAGGAATATTGAAGATTTTCCTGCTTGCTCAGAATACTGAAGAATGTGGCAATGTTTGATTTTGGTAAGCCATAAGTGGGAAATGTTTTCGTAACTTACTTAAAATTGAGCTTTATTTCATGTTCAGCTCTTGAAGCTTTGGACAGCCAGTTTAAAGCAATATTCTTCTTTCAGATCCTACGATGCAGATCTCACCTTTGATAGTCTGTTCTGTATATCTTTCATGCTCAGAGATCTGTGCAGAAAAGGTGAGCAGGGTAATGGAGTTAAGATCAGCCATGTAGATCTGAAAGAAAAATGTTGTCTTTAACAAATGCTCTAGCCTGTTTCCATTTCTTTTTCCTGAGGGAAAAGAGGCCTGACTTTTTTCCAAGATGATGTATTTTCCTAAAGCCTTAGGCTTGTAGAAGTTGAGCTCTTGTTTATGTAATTTAAAATGCAGTAATGACAGAAACAGAAGCAAAGAGAATTAGCATACATTGATTATGCATAGTCAATAATGAACTTTAAGCACTTTGTGAATAAATGTGAGGGAAATGCCACACACAAAGAGCTTAGTAAGAGAATGAAACAATAGGGTAAGAAAAAACACTAAATAGGAGTAAATAGAAGCAATAGAGGACATAGGGTTATAATTTAAATAATTGATTAGGGGATTCAAGGTATTCCATTTAACATACAGAGACTCAGGTTTAATTGAGTCTCTCCTTCATGGGAAGGTTGTGAATTTAAAATGATCCCAGTGTCTTGCATTAGCAGCCTTTAATGAACCCTTAAACAAAATAGCTTTTAAAGAAGTAGGTGGGAAAATGACAAATAATTTTCAGGAGAATTTCCAAAATCGTATACTTAAGATCAACTGTGATAAAGACATGGTAAATGATTTACAATATTGCTTAAGCTGAATTCAAGTTACACAAACCAGAAAGACTTCTGGAAGATTTCAGATGTTGCAAACCCCTATAGTTATAGAACAGTGAAAAAACTGAATGGACATACAGGAAGGCTGCTATCTACAAAGTGACCTCTGCTTTCCAGTTGTGAGCATCACACATTTCTGCCTTGGGAGAGTTGTAGGACTGTTGTAGGTGGATATGAGACAGGGTATCTGCAAAGATTTTTTTTAAAGATTAAAAGAGGGCATTTAGTCCATCTCTGCCCATATATAGGAGTTAGTGACCATTGCATTTTTTTGCACTAATTTCTAAAAGGCCAAAGAACTAAAGAACTAATATACCATTACTCTTTTTTTTTT